>JAQGBA010000584.1:0-29243 GCA_034698125.1 Prionchulus punctatus
CCGTGATCAGCACAAAAAAGCCCTCTAGAAAAAGTATATGTGGTCTCTGATTATTTTTCTTTGTAGACCAGTGTTATTAAACGTACATTGGCACAGTTAAACTCAAAACAGTACAAAAGAAGTATGAAGATACGAATGAAGTAATGAATTCTTGCAAGATAATCTTTGGATTCCAACGACTTTTTTTAGAAGCTGAAGGAAAAGGAATTTGAAAAAGAAGATAAAACGGCCGAAACGATAAGCGCCGAAAATAAAAAGCTGCTGAGTAGTTTGGATCAACTGAAGAAGAAAATCGAAGATGACAGTGACGGGTGGAAAAAGGAGAAAATTCAAATAATGCACGATTTGGAACGGAAAACGAAAGAACTCGATTTCAGAAACGAAGAAGCTAATATGATGAAGAAAGAGATGGAACTGATGAAGTCCAGGGTAAGTCAATGAAATTTGCCATTGGGAAGAATTTCTTGCAAATTCATTGTTCTTCGTTGCAGGTTTTCGATCAAAAACAACAATTGGAAAAAATGAGAAAAACGAGAGACGAGTCTCGAGAGAAATTGTGAAGGTGGCAGCAAACTTGGGCGATGGGACGATCGGAATTGGTTCATAAGATGAGACAAGAGGAAAGGGTTCAACAAGTCGAACATCAAGCGTTGAAATTGAAATGCGAAAGACAAATGAAAGTCATGAATCACGGCATCAAACGTTTCCAGACTTTGTTATTAAATTGACTGGCTACAACTCGAAATATGCATTTATTACTGGCTAACTTTGTTTTTTATCATCTCAGCTAACAGCGACCAGAAGAGAATGTGATCAGTTCAGGGAAGTGGTAGAACATCATCATCGTCAGCATTTCCAAACTTCAGCTCGTCGTTCAGCAACGCTCGTGCCCTTTCCTGAGTTCGCGATTTCTACATCGATGATAATTTCTTTTTGTTTTTTTACATAGAATTTGTTTGTTTTTGCATTGCTCAACTTTTTTCCTCGATTGTTTGTAATTACTAGTAACTCAAGTTTATTTACGTCGAACCATTATAATTCGTTGGTTCATTTTTTCATTGTTTTTTTTATTGTTTGAAACAAAAATTGTGTCTTAAACGGTTGTTTATTTGCTGTGGTTTTTAAAAAATATACAAGAAACATCGCTTGAAAGTGGTTAAAATAAAAAATGTATTTTTTTTAAATGTCGCAATACACATGACTTGTAGCAAGCAAAAACACGTTAACACTTGCACACTTGCACACTGAAAGAAAATCGAGGTCCACACAAGATAAACAAAGAAACGTGCACAAAATCACGCGGAACTGTACCCCAAAAGCAAACCTGCCACGAAACCACCAGCTAAATGAACGTCGCGATCTTCAAACAAAGCCACAATCTTAAGAAATGTATTAACTATAGTTGTAAGCTGGTTGCAAGTTCATGACGATCTTCTTACCATGTTTTCGGAATGTTCGTTGTTAACAACAAGTTGTACGTTTTTCTTCAGCTGCACAGCCCCTTGACCAATCTTCTTCGACTTTTTTTTCAAATCGTTCTTCTTGTTGATTACCTAAAAAGCAATTCATTGCCTAGAGAGCAACATAGTTATCAACATCTATCGACTTACCAAAATCGCTATCAATCCGCATCCGCCCATAAACGCCGCCACTCTACCTATATTTGCAGTGACTGCACTGACCATCCTGCAAAAACATCGGCATTTTTGATTAATTCAGAAAAACAAAAACAAAAAAAGTTTAAATTACAAGCCTGTAACGCAGCCGATTCCCACTTTTCCAATTCGTTCCAATTGATCGGTCATCGTGTCTCCTTCGTTATCGCCACTTTCTCGAATGTCGGGCATGGTTAATAGTTGTTCGGTTAAAAAGTATTCAAAAACTAATTTCTAGCAAAAAAAGTCGAACCGACCGCACGCTGGAGCGATAAAATGTAATAAAGACTGCCGTCCTATTTCGAGTCGCGAGTTGTAAAGTGCTCCGCCGAGTTGCAAAATCGAGCAAATCGAAAAAATCATTTTATTGCCACCGACAAGTTTCGCGATACAAAACTGTAACTTATGAAACAAATCTATTAAAAACACAAAAAAGCAAGAAACTTGCTTGTTTCAGAAATTTGATCAGCTGAATTCAATCCAACGGACTTTTTTGTCCTTAAAAACACCTGCTTCGTCTTTTTTTGCTACAAATTGATCTTGGCGTGCAACAGTTTTAGCTGAATTTTCCTTAATTATTGTTTTGGCTTAGCAGTCGCGTCATGTAGACGTTTTTTTGCAAATAAAATTGTTGAAACTGGAAGACGACTAGTTCGGGCTCTTCCGCGGCTTGTCGTGTGTCTCCATCTCCTTATATGTGTGTATATACACGGGTAGTTATGAATGATTTTTTTCTTTTCGTTGAAATGCGGACGGAACGAAAAATATTCCCCTATGGAAGCAATGAAAAACCATTTTTAATAGGTCTTCGACTCGGATCGTTTTAAATTGAAACGAGGAAAGGGGCTCGGGCATAACTCGTTAACCAAAAACTTGGACAAGTTTTTGTCTGAGCCATTTCCGACTCGCGGTCTTTTTTGTATCACGCCGAGGAGACCAGAAAAAACGACCAACGGCCATGTTTTATTTCATGTTCACCATTTCGAAATGATTTGTTGCAAATATTTCGTTGTTTTTCTTTGATTAATCGAAAGTAGCATTTAAAATTCAGCTTTTGGCGCCAATTATTTAGCTAGGAACCTAATCATCCTACCTACAATAATAATGGGTAGTGCGGGCGCCGGATTAACGTATTTACTATTGAAAGAACATTACGAGGAATTCGTGGAGTTAAATCCAATTCGTTTACTACTTCACGGTAAGTCTACAAGTTGCAGTGAAAACAAAATATCAGCCGAGGTTGATGTCGATAATGCTTGATTTGCAAGCTAAAATGTGTTGTTTACTATTTGCATAGACGGGACAAACATAATTATCCTCAGAATTAGACTGAAAATAATAAGCTTGACGATATAGCCTTAAGAGTATCAAACAATGTCTCGTTCTCTTTTCATATCTTACGCACAGGATGTGGAAACACTTTGGGTTGGATTTCAGGCTTAGAAAACAAGTGATTCGGTTGGATTTAATTAGTAGCGTAGTTTGCAGCAGAATTATGATGTGAAGTCGAAATATCTTTCATGACGTCAATAAAACAAACAATTTAAATACAAAAAATTTGCGTTTCGGGACCAAAATCGAAATCAATTTTTAATCAGCTATAACCATCGCTGCAAAAAACAACAACACGAGATCGGTCATCACGCAATAACATCTGAAATTAATTTCGCAAAATACAAGCATACAAAAATTGCTTTCCAAGAATGTCATGGCAGATAAAAACATTGAAATTCATGTGATCGTTGTTGGTTTGTTGGTTGATTGTAAGCAAATCCAATGCTGTTAAAATCTATTTGACAAAAATTTTACAAAAATTGATTGAAATAAAGTAATCAAGTGCTGTCAAACTAATTTCCTGAAATCAGTGGCTGGCAGATTGCCGAAGTCGAGTCATGCTATTTCGAAATCACGTGACTTGACGGGTTGCTTGCTCTCTTGTTCTTCTGAACGTTGTTACAAGTATTGTGCTTGATTTGATTCCTGATCTAACAAATTTTTTGCTATTCCCTTGTTCGCTTTCGATCCACGAGCAATTTGTCATGTGACAAACGGTGAGGGCGCCTTCAACGCTTATCAAATTAATAAAATAAAAATTTTTCTTCATCTTCGATGAATATTGAATGAGGGAAAAAACATTTCACACCGAAGCAATTTTTCTCCCGTTTTTAAAAATACCCCAAACCAATTTTCGAAAAAATTTACGCCATCTGGTCATCAAGTCTATAAACTTTCGAAGCCACGGCGCCGAAATGGCCACAGAGAGAAAGGAGAAAGGGGGTTCGTTAAAATTGTTGAGTTACGAAAGAATGTTTGACGACGTTAATTAATCGTAATTCATCTATCAACCAGACACTCACAATGAAAACGTATCGCAAAAGTTTATAGCCAGGGCATAATTTTTGCATTTTTTTTAATGAAAATAACCGTCATTCTGCTCATCCATAACGTCGGGTGATTCAGGAATATGCCCGGAATTTCGACGTGACCTTTCTTAGCGAAGCCTAGAAACCCTTAATCTCGACCGCTAATTTGCAACTAGTCAGATGAAAATTTTTCAATTTGAACAGGATATTACATATAGTTTCGAAAATGTACTATTAACAACGCTTCGCCAGACAAATAATCGACTCCTCCGAAGTCGTAGAGTTGGAAGGCTTTAGCCCCTGCCTACGGCAATAACCTCCCGCCGATTTTACGATTGTTGTGCCGCCGTGTTCTAAAAGCCGAAGGATATTTTTCTTGCGTTGAGGCTGTTTTTTTTTCATATCCCCATATTCCATTGTCGCCTATTGACCGATCGACTGGCTGGCTGGCTAGCTAGCTAGCTCGCGTGCGGTGTAATTTCTTGATCTATGCAAATAATTTGCTCGGAGAATGTTAAATCGAGACTATTTTCGAGTAAACGCTCCGCTTGCAAGGATTTCCTTTTAGCAAGCGCGCATTTCGCGTCTCGGCCGACGTCGACCAAAAAAACCGATCGATCTATAACTGTGCAGCTTGCTTTGATTACCTTTTGACAAAAGTAATAACCTATAGAAAGAAGTAGCTCGTAGCCGGCGCCATAGTTAGCTAGCTAGCTAGCTAGCCGGGTCCCTTTTCAGTCAGTTTCGTTTCGTTCCTCATCTCGAACGCGAAATTTACCCTTATAACGATTCCCGAGGGATTCAAAACTAAAGTGGAACACTATGTCAACGTTTACCTTTAAAACACATTATACTATATCTTTCGAAGATTGTGAGCATATTTCATTATTTAATTTTCTCTTTTTATCACCCGCCCTAACGCATTATACACACTTTTTTTAATATATATCTCCTTTCGATATTCGTATTCGGTGTTTGCATTTATACTACTTCAGCTCCGAATCGTTTGCTCAATTAGAAGAGGTACATAAAACGCCAATTTCGATAGCTCGACGCCGCGGGCGTACTGTAACTAAGCGCTCGCTCGCCGCACGAGCTACTGTGCGCGCGTTGAGCCTGCCGAGATTGTGTTTTATCTAATTTTTATTAACCAACATTTTCTCTGGCGATAGGTACGTGTTCGTGTTTTTTTGTGTTGGCGCGTCGATTTTGATTAAGATATTAATCCATGAGAATTTATGATAAAATTTGAATTCGAAATGACTTCTGGGAGTGAAGCTTTGCGACGCTTGACAGGTATTAGGAAGGGAGCGAGCGAGGCGATTTTTTGCTCGGAAATGTTTTTTTTTGAGAAGAACTTTTTGTCGTTAAATTTTGAGACTTTTCACTATCGTTACAGGACGCGACCTAATTAGTTCAAAATATTCCAAATTTCCTTGTTGCAGCATTATTTCGTAATCGCGTTTACTTTGCTAATTACATCGCGCATTTTATTATCCTCTTATCCAACCATACCTCGAGAAGTACCTTTAGAATTTAGAGCGATATATTCAGTCGTCTCGACGGACGTTAAATTTGCTTGTATCAGCGTTAATCCGGCACGTACAGCCGTTTATCATTTATCGACGTACTCTTTTGACAATAAAATTGATTGGATTTGATTTATGATTAAAAATTACTTATTATGGGTTCAGCCGCGGCTGGTATTACGCACCAGCGATTACGCCTGTTGAGCAGGGTGCAAACCAGCGACGATCCTGCACACAGGCTCAGCATACCACTCATAAAAAACGGTAAGAAAAAAACGGTTCCGCTTGTAAGTTAGCTCGCGTGAATTTGTAAGTGTAGCGTCCGCGTTGATTTTTTGCTTTTCTCGCTCTTAATCGAAAGTTTTCGCAGTGAATTTCCTATTCGACGGGCTTTTTTCCATTTCCTCGGACAACGATAAAATCTTTTTCATCGTTCCTGTTGATCGTCGATGGCCAGATTCCCGTTGGTCACTCGGAAATTATGATCTTCATTATGATATCAATTTTATGCTCGATCTTTACGATGCGAGGATCCGTTTTGCGAAATCTGCAGCCAATTTTCGCAAAGTCGTGAGCTTTTTCAATTACCCTGGAAAACCGAAGCCTATCCTCTTTTCCCTCATCCCCCAGTTATCCTGTTTGTATGTCTTTCGCCTGGTCGTTCAGTGATGAAAACTTTACTGATTTCCAGATGATATATAAGAGTACCATGATTTTTCTCAATGCCATTAACGAAGTCGGTGCCGAGTTGGATATTATTTTTCAATTTAACCATTTCGTACATATAGTTTTTGAGCAAAAAAAAACAGGCTGTCATCGCCCATTTCTTTGTCGGCCACATAATTAGATCTGAGAAAAACATTAATTTTACTGGTTTAAAAATTGCTCGTTTGCTTATCGACCAGTCGCTCATTTCGAAACAAAAAACATTATGGGTTCCACCGGCGCCGGATTCACTTACCAAGTTCTCAAAGACCACATCGGTCTATCGCATTTGTTAACGGTTATCAACGAAACTAAACGAACTCAGTCGGTTAGAGTTAAATCGCCATCGTCGTCAACCGACGGTAAGTCAAACAACTGTAGAGCATGAAGTGTTGTATTTATGTGTCACTGTTCGCCAGCACGTTTGCGCAATTTGCTGGAAAAGTTGCGGCCAGGGCAACTTTCATGCTTCGTTTTCATTTTAAAGCTACCTTTCGTCGGCGTTGCTTTACTCAGTAGCAAATGACGAAGGAGAAACATATCGACTTCGTTCCTCGTGTCGTTTGTTACCCTATTCAGATTCATTTCGTGAGGGAATCGTCTAGCAGTCAACAAATGCATCGGTAGCTAAGCATGGGACTATTTAGAAATATCACTTTGTATTGAATACATTTTTCAATTAGCAAACTATAATCATATTTGCGCCTTCACCAGATGAGACCGTGCGACGTACGGTTTACGTTGAAAACTAAACAAAAGAGCGTCTTCTTCCATGTACAACATTGTATCGATACAAGACGACATGTTATTCGCTTCAGCTGCTAATTCCAATGTATGTACTTAAATGAAATTAATTAAAAAATTCGATTTCAATCTTAGTGAGCGCAAATCCAAATAAAAACAAAATTGCTCGCTCGGTTTCTTCGGAGTGCAGAGAAGAAAAAAATTGACTATTCTCGGCTTTGAGGATACTGCTTAGGGGACTCGGTTAAGTCAGCAACTAACGTGAGCCATTAATCACTTGGTGCGTGTTTGATTATTGTAAACGACACACATTGATCCTAATAAACAACAAACTATTGAGTAAACCATGCATATTTATTAATAAAAAGCATCGTTGTGACGTCACCATCTAATATTGCAGCAGAGTGGCGTCAGTGTCTAATTTTGAAGCATAGCGATGTCAGCGTCCAATGATGAAATGGAGTGACGTCAGCGGCTTGTGAAAAAGTTTTTTCCAAACAAATTTCGCGTCGTCTCTCGTTGCTTATGATTGATTTTATCGTTTTTTTATTTATGTAGAACGCTCGGTCAGATGGGAAGAACTGCCGCTGACTGGCACTGGCGCCGATGGTATGGCCGCCGGCGCTCAGTCGGACGACGTTGCTGGTCAAGTGCCCTTGGACGGCATGGACGATCCGACCAAAAAGAAAGCTAATCGCTTCCTCGAAGTAATCTTTAATTTCTCATTTGCATATATGTAAAATTGTTCGAAAAGGAATTATCGCCTCGTAGTTAGTCGACGAAACAAATTTAACGATGTTTTCTTAAAAGTTCATTGATAAAAAATCTTTCGCCCGTCCAATCCGCCGAGTAAGGCGCTCTGATCCTTTTTTCCTCTCTTCCTCTTTTAAAACCTATTCGTTCCGCCGCCCGCTGCTGCTGGCTCGGAAAAAGATTTTCGGTCGACTTTAACGTCGAGGTTTTAAAAAAGTCAACGGCACGAAAAGAATTTAATCCTCGTCCGACGAGCGGCATCGCCGGCGTCCTTACCCTCGGAAGCCCTAACCCGTTCTCACGGAGCAGGATTCCGATACCTTATTTCGCGGCGCCATCGTTCGCCAAATCAAATTTCGGTCTCTCGTTAATGCCGAAAAGAGTGTGTCAGTGAGTTAACGCGGTTTTAAAAAAGACTCGACCCGACCAACTATCGCGACGAATATGCTTTGTAGGGACGCATCGGCGGGGCGTCGCTCGCTCGCTTTCGTGCTATAGCTAGCTAGCTTGCTAGCAAGCTCAGCGGCTCCAAAAGACCTGGAACGTTGCTGTATCTATTTCTCAGTATCCCAATCATAACTTGCTAAGACGTCGTTTACATTCCTCGCCCCGTGCGCCGTCGTCTCCGCCTGCCTATAGCTAATTGGAACGACGACGAAAGGCCCATTTTTCCCGACGATAGGGCCTTTTTCGCGAAACGCAAACGAAAAAAACAAATTATCGTTTTCTCAAATCCCACCGCCGCCTTCGGCCATGCTTATGTCGCAAGGCGCCGAATTGGCCCGACCAGCGGGTCCGAGATTACCTCGGAGCAAAGTCCAGTGGACCACTCACGTACGTAAGCCAGCTAGCTACAAAAACTGCTCTCTTATGCAAATTTGTTGACAAAAACTAATTCCGACCACTTTTCAGTGATTTTCAGCGTTTGAAAGCAAATTTTCAAACTATGAGTGAACTTTGCAATGTTTTGTACTTTTACTTGTTGTTTTTTTCATAATTTGACTCATCTTTTTAGTTTTTGACTTTACTTTCAGGGTTTGAAAATATTATTGCCTCATATCGGTTTAACAGCTCTGCTATTACTGTACATGGCCGGCGGCGCTGCCATATTAATGTGGTTGGAGAACGGGCCCGAAATGAGCAGGCGAGTGGAGAAGTTGGATAACGTTACTCGACTATATAATTTAATATACAACGAAACGTGGACGATGTGTCAAAAGAACGATCTTAACGCGTTGTCGATTGAAAAGTTGACCAATAGATTGAAACCGTTGCTCGTTAGACTGTCGCAAACGCACGAATACGACGATAGGTTTACCGATGAGGATCAACTGTGGACGGAGGATCCGGATAAACTGAGAGCCAGGTGGACTTACCCAGCGGCGTTATTGTATTCGCTTACCGTAATCACAACTACTGGTAGGTAGTGTCTTGATTGTTTTGTGGTGGAATAACATCTAAATCAAGATCACGAAAGCCCTCAAGTCATACACGCTTTTTACTTTTCAAGAAAGGAAGCAAGCACTTTGAGATTACTAATAATGTTTGCGTTTGCAATGCAGTCATACGTAAATCTGACTTCTTGGCATTTTTCTTCGAAAATTTTTCTATCAACTGATGACTTCCGATGTTTTATTGCTTTAAGCGAAATTTTATTAAAAATGTGAATTTTTCAAAACCAATTTTATTAAAACTCAATTCTATTGTTTTCACCGAGAGGAACCATTTGTTTCAACCATTAGTCACCATTTTGACAACTTTACGTTTATACAAACTTGAATTCTTCGGCGGAAAACATTATTGTTATTATATTCGGCCCGGTAATGCCGAAGAGAAAATCAAATATAGTTCGAAAATGGCTTGATTTTTTTATAAATAACTTTTCATCCATTAAAAAATAGAAATATTTTGAAACTTATTGAGGACTGCTAAGTAACTTGGGCACGCACGATGAAGCAATAAATTAAATTAATGCTTGAAGTGACTTGCCACGTTCTAAAACAGGATAATTAGAAATGTGCGGCACAAAATCGCAATATTTTTTCAATTTGATTCACAGTCAAAGGCAATACACGTACAAACCGCCATAAGCTAATGTGTATCAAGATATCCAGTGACATTGAATCGAGTGAACGCAAAAATAGCATTAAATGCTGTTACAATCGACTTTCGTTGCGTTTTTTGGAAACAAACACAAATTAATTTTTTCATTCAATATTCAACTTTTTTGAGAAGTTATTACTGCAACTCAAAGCAAATGAAATAGACAGTTGATTGGTTGATGGCTTTTAGAATTGGTATGGGTCAATCTGAATTCCATTTTGATTCATTTATGAAATCAGATTCAGATTATTGATGTTATTCAGATAATTGCAGTTAAACTGCAGATAAAATTTTTATGGATCAAAACGACTTCAGTTACCTCACAAATTTCAAGCATTACCATTTTGGCTTCATGTCAGTTATAAGTTTCAATTAGAAGTAGAGTACGTTACATTTTAGAGTCGTTTCATGCAAATTTATGAATTAAAATGCAAAATCACATTCAGGTTTTTTATCTTCCGAATCTGGTTCTGTCCAACTAAAAACAAGTGAATCACAAAATTTACTTTAAAAAAAAATGTAAACCGAAGCTCTTTATCGATATTTTTTGAATTAAGGGCAACGAGCATATAATGCGATTCTATTAATGGCTGAGTACAGAATGCACATTTCCAATTTCACGTACTTTTTTAATTGAAAGCATGTCTTCGAGATTCAACCATTTTTAGAATCAGATTCTACGCTCATTGTCCTTAATTAAAAAAAATAATCGTCGAAAAAGCTCCAGAGAAAGTTTTTTAAAAGTAATTTTTGTGATTCACCAGTTTTTAACTTGGCAGAACCAGATTCGGTCGATTCACTCAAAAACTGAACGTGAATTTGCATGTTTAAAATTTGCCTAAAACTATTTTTAAGTGGAACAGACTATTATCATCCTAATGAGTTGGTGCAACTTCAGATTTATCAAAGTTGCAGCGATTGTGATTTATGCAGCAATTCGCATTATAATAACATCATTTTGTTTTTTTCATGCTATGACCACGTTTCGCCGTTAACGGACGCTGGACGTCTGTTCGCCGTTTTTTTCGGTTTAATCGGCATTCCGTTGATGTTCATTACGGCCGCCGACATCGGTAAATTCTTATCGGAAATGGTAACTCGTTCGTACGGTAAATTCTTGGAATTTACCCGGTACGTATCCAAGAAATTCTTCCCGCCGAAACACGGCGCAAATCAACAAGAGCAACCGAGGAAAATGTCGCAATCGCCGGAGGATATTTTGTTCGGACTCGAGCAAGACGGGCTCGACGGCGATCCGCGCGTGGAATTGCCGATTTTCGCCTACTTCGGACTGATTTTGGGATATTGTGCGATCGGTGGCCTATTGTTCAACAGTTTCGAGAATGGTCCCGTCTGGTCGTTCATCCACGGATTTTTCTTCTCGTTCAACACGATAACGACGATCGGCTTAGGTAACGTCATGGTGCGCAACGTTGTATATCTCGTGCTTATTGTCATTTATTGTATCGTCGGACTGGCCGTCATAACGATGTGCGTCGATTTGGCGAGCGCCCAATTGAAAGTACTTTTTACGAAATTGCATTATTTCGGACGCAAATTCCGCGGCGCCCGAAGTACGTTCATGACCATGAGCGACGACATTAGAGAGGCCATACGAATAATTGCGGCATTGAAAAAGAATCGACCATCCAAAGAGCAAATAACGTTGGAAGATATAAAGAAATTCTTAGAAATCGAACAGCAATACATGGCTCGACCGTTCGTGCCCACGGACATACAGTTTTTGAAATGGGTCGACGAAGACGATATGTCCGTATCGAATAGATCGGGCAGTTTCATCGGCGATTGCAAGACGCCGCCGCCGCCTCCACCGCAAATACCGTACGCGTCCAATGGTACTGTAAGCCCGGCGACGTTCTTGGATTCTACGATGGTATACATGTAAAAATATTATTACAACTTCGCTTTTTATTCTTTTTTGTGAAATCGTTTTGATTTGTTGGAAATCGAAGTCCACAGCCCTGTCAGCGAGCGATAAATTCTTTCCAGACAGCTAGTTCGACATTTGTTTTTTATGACATGGTTTGTGAGATTTTATGGAATAAAATGAACAGTTTTTCAATTTGGTAGGTAATTGACTTCGCTGTCTAGCTTGAAATGGCTGTCACAGGGCTTGTGTTCTTAATCAAATTTCTCTCAGTCTCTTAAATTTATTATTCACAATATTTATATTTAACTTTATCTGTCTACTTGAAACGGGTTGATAATCGTTTTCCTTGTTATATCCAACAAGTTTCTACAAGTTTTTATGTAAGAAAATATTTATTCAACTAAATCATAATCATAATAATCAACTATTTGGTATTTTATTGATATTTATTATTGTTCGACTGTTACAATTTACACGGCTGGATTCGATTCAACAGTACAATTATCAATGCTTGCATTATGTAATATCTGCGATTAAACAATATTTGTTTACAAATTGAATCAAAACTTGTAATTATGTGTTACAATGAGAAACATTATGAAATCAAGGTTCTTCGTGCCCCTGTCTTTTGTTAAAACCATTCAACGGTTCAACTTTACCAAAAACTTCCTGATCAACATCTTCGCAGACTAATTTCCCTGCTTTTGATTAACTTTAAACGAGCTACAATGAATTGTGCACAAATTTACCTTGTCTGCGTTTACAGCACTCAACTTCAGGAAACAATTTACTCAGCTAATTGCTTTCAAACAGACTTCACCTGTGCGAGCAGGAAATTGGTCCTGCTTAACGTTATACAACCTTTTTTCAATTCAGTCTTCATTATCGAGCGTGGAATGAAGTGCTATGAACAAAAGCGAAATAGACCGATATTCGCTCGATTTGAATCGATTTGTTGCCCCGATACTGTACGTTTGGGCAATTTTGGGTTCCTTGTGCATTTTAGATAATATATGCATTGTTTTCGTCATTGCTAAATGGAAACCATTACATACCAACTGCCAGTACCTGTTAGCTAATTTGGCGGTGTCCAACAGTCTATACGGCTTGTGCTTAGTTGCTCAAGGATGTCGCGGATTGATCATGAATTACAAACATATACCAGCAACTGAAACTCAAATCAATTGTTTATTCATTGTTTTTCCTCCACTTATGGTCAACACAGTTTCGCATATGCTAACTTTGGCGATCAGTTTCGATCGATTTCTAGCTG
Organism: Prionchulus punctatus; assembly: GCA_034698125.1. Classification (NCBI taxonomy): domain Eukaryota; kingdom Metazoa; phylum Nematoda; class Enoplea; order Mononchida; family Mononchidae; genus Prionchulus; species Prionchulus punctatus. The sequence goes on from JAQGBA010000584.1 coordinate 13,017, forward strand.
CTTTCAAGCCGGTTTTTTATAAAAATCTAACCATTTCTTATTCTGTAACCGTGAACGTTTCGTGTTGGGGTTACGGTATCGTACAGTCCGGTCTCATATTTTACACTTACAGTGAAACTGAATTGGAACCCGTTTGTCACTCGAACACGGGCACAATTAGCCCGTTATACAACATTTTGAACGGTATTTTTGGAGTGGTCGTCTGTGTATTGGTCGTGTTACTGTACGGGATCACTGTACTTGCAATAAAGATGAAAATGAGCAAGGTTCGCAAGAAACACGGCAGTTTACCTGGCGCCGAACACGAACTACAAGTTAAAATTATGAGAACGTTGGCCGTCGTTGTAGGAGTGTATGTTGGCTGTTGGTTGACAACTACAGTAGGAACTATAGTCGCGACTTCAGTGTTACTTGAAAATCAATTGGACATCGTCGGAGCAATATTCAGAGCAATAACAGCGTTGGACGCCGCGTCAAATTTCTTCATATATTTTTTGATGAGCAGATCATTTCGGAATGGATTCAACACGTGTATTTTGAAAAAGTCATCGAAAATCACTCCTTTGTCTCAAAGCAGTTCTTAAAAGTTGTTTATTTATAGTCTTTGTTTTCGTGATAGGCATCCAAAATTTTATTTTATTTAAAACAACATTTTATAATAAAAGTCGCCACTGATTGCGCTTTCGAAACGAAAGCAAAATTGGATGAAACCATTGCTATGTTCCAGAACACTCACGATTGGCTTGTGGTCGTTTGTTTGATGTCGGAAGAAAACGGGATGGATCAACTGATAGACGTTGAACATTACAAAACGTTGCTCCAATGGCTCCAAGGAAAATCTCAAACGAAATTTGTCCAGTCCAGGAAAGGCGAAAATTGCGAAATGAAGCCAAATTCTCCTTCGAAAGTTGTTTTTTTTGAAAAAGTTTTGTGTTTTTTAATTGACATTTAATCATTTTGCAGCATTCATTATGTTTCCAAAATTAGTGATTTAACTAACTGATATCAGTCTTTCGCTGATTGTTTCATTATCTATTTATAAAATTAAATATCTTTTACTGTCTCATAAAAAATGTCAACCACATTTATCAAATCTGTAAAACAAACACATAAACAAAACATTTGCGTAAAATTCAGTATCAGGGTCCAAACAAATATAAAGAAAACAAAAAATTTTACGACTGGTGACGATTTGTTTAATTGGCTTGTTCAAATTTAACAACTTTAACAACCAGCGCCCAATTCTGCAAACATCCTGATTAAAACGAAAGTTATCCGCTACTGATTGCTTATTGAAATGGTGATGGAATGCCGATAAAGTTTTGCGTATTTCATGCTAAATTATAAACATTTTGTGCGCGCGTTGGGGCGTATGGCGATATCATAAATTTGAAAGTGGCACTTTACAACAATTGTTCATTTCGTTCGCTATTGCGCCGCTGGTCGGTCGGTTCGTCGATTTTATCTGAAACATTTTGCGGCGATGTTCAATTCGATTGGCCCGTTCGTAGTTTTGGACGTGATTGCGGTACTTGTAAGCCACGTTCATTCACAGCCGGGTGTCTTGCGAAACGTCACCATCAAAGATCCGAAATCAACTTTCTTCATTGTGTTGGACGTATCGGACTCGTCGGAAGATGTCAATATGTATTATGATTTTTGTGATTTCGCTGTAAAAATTTCACCAGTTTTCGCCACGCAAGAAGGTCCGACAATTGTTCGCACATGCACGACGAAAGATGATGAAAGATATTCCCATCGGATCCGAAAAGCGAGCACTGAGTTTTGCGCTAAATTGGACAAAAACAAGATTGACAGATGCTTTCAAAAGCCGTTCACGGGTGTGTTCCCGGCGAAAAAAGACAACGATCCACCGAATCTCTTTATCTGTAAGTTCACGGGCTTGTTTTTTCTTTTTTAAAATCCTAATAATAGCTTCTTTCCTGTTTAAGTCGCCACTGATTGCGCTTTCGAAACGCAACCAAAATTTGATGAAACCATTGCTGAGTTCCAGAATACTCAAGATTGGTTTGTGGTCGTTTGTTTGATGTCGAAAGAAAACGGGATGGATCAACTGATAGACGTTGAACGTTACAAAAAGTTGCTCCAATGGCAGGTCGGACAAAATCGTACGCTTTTCTTGAACTACACGAATACGAACACAAGCAAAGATAACTTTGAAGATACATTGCAAAGCATCATGCCGAAGACTGTAACACCGGTCAGAGATTGCGATTACGAAAATATGACAACAACTTGTTCGTTGAGAAAGCGCGGGTGCGATAGGGTGCAGTATCCGAAGATCAGTCAAAAAGCGGAAGGTTCTACCAGGTATGCAAAACAGTGCCCAGACAATGAAACCATACCTTGTAGCGACACTGAATGCGCATGCATTCCGTGGCAAGATGGAAATTGTTCAGTGACTTGTGGTATAGGAATTCAAACGCAATGGCGAGACGTTTCACGAAATCCAAATTGCACTCGAACTGGTGACAATCAACCGTGTACGAAACAAACGTGTCCATGTTTCGGTCTTAACTGCACTACTACTGCTCCGGTCAATTTGAAAGTGAACGACGAAGGCGACAATTCAACAGTCATACTCGTAGTCGCTGTTGTCGTCGGAATTGTGGTCCTCATCATACTCATTGTCGTCTTCGTATTGGTCGTGATGTTGCGTCGTCGTTCCAAAAAGAAAGCTATGCAAAAAGCCCCATTGATGAATTCGAAACAAGCGAAAAAGAATGCGAAAAGTGAACAAGATTCAACTAGCGAAAAATTCGAAAAAGATCAAGGAGTCAAAGCCGATATTCAAGTTAAAGATGTCTCGATGTTGAAAGGAAAGGATTCGCAAAGCAAAGGCGCCCAGTCGCGAATTCAGTCTCAAAAGTCACATAAAGCGTCGCCGCAGCAAAGTCTGTCGAGTTCCGCAAAGAAAAAAATCGAAAATGAATCGCGAAGTAAAAGTGTCCAATCGGAAGTTCCTCCGCAAAAATCGCCTAAAGCGTCACCGAAATAAAGTTTGTCCAATCCAGGAAAGAAGAAAATTCCGAAATAAATTTAAATGTCGTCTTCGTAATCGTTTTTGTGTTAAATTTCTGCGTTTCGTTAACATTTAATCATTTTGCGTCATTCGCTTCATGTTAGTTTTAAAATTCGTGCTTTAATTAACTCTTCGTGCTTCATTAACTCTTATCCGTTTGTGTTTGTTTTTTTCGTTGCATTAGTTAGAAAATTGAAATAATAATTTTTTCGTGTTTTTCGAAAAACTTGCAAACCACATATTTAAAAAACAAAATTAGAAAAACGTAAGATAAAACTTTTATTTTGCATTCTTTCGCAAAGAAACTTGAAAAAAACGAAACATTTGCGTAAAACTCAGCGATAGAAAACAGAAAAGTATTATAAATACGAACCAACCGATTATAAATTTTTAACACCGGTAATTAGTTTATTCTATTTATTTAATTAGACTTGTTCAGATTTAACAACTTTAACGGCCAGCGCCCACCGATGAATTTCATAATCTCTCGCTTTATTATACAATAATACCCCGATTAAAACGAAAGCCGTACCGGCCGCGCTCCAAAAAGTAACTTGATTGCCGAAAACCAAAACGCTTAACCAAATTAATATCGCACGTTTCGTCGTATTAGCGACGCTAAAAACAGATTTACTCCGTTAGACAGTGATATTTTTGACTTTAAAAAAATGTTAAAACGGGCTACCTGTGAGTAATTGGCGAAATATAACCCATTAAAGCGTAGGCGGTTATACTTTGTAAGTGAAAACAGAAACCGTTGGTCACTAGCGCCGCAGCCATGCGACTAGAATGTAAATCTTGCTGAGCGTGCCGCATATCCATAACGAAGAAACTAGCAGGAATTTGTACAAATATCGAAGCGACGGAAGTATAAAATTGTAATTCGGCAGGCCTAAAAAAGTTTCCGTGATAAAAAGCAAGAAAATAGCTTAGCTCTATCGGTTGTCGGGGAATAATCGCACAAGCTGGAAAGACAAACGATATAGCATTGAATTCGTCATCAAAAACCGATTTCAATGATACCTCATTTCATTTGCTAACTTTCTCGGTTATTCAACCGGTTAAACATCTATAATTTGACTATAAATTCAGCAACACGAGAAAAAACAAAGAATCGGTTACGTGTATCGATGTTCCGAGCCACTGATTAATAATTTCGAAAATACATTTTGTAGACAGTCCATTAAATTCGTAGCCACCGCCGCGAGAAAGCCCAATAGATGAAAACTAAGTTCGTATGCACTGCACAGCGCCAATCCACCCATGACAGGAACCAAAGAAAGAATCACGTAAATTCCGCACCGTTCGTCCAAAATAAACCAAGCTATTAGCACGGTGAACAACGGCGCCGTGCTTTTGACGGTTTCAGTGAAAGAAACCGATATATATTTCAAGGCGAACAAGCCCAAAACTACAGTGGAAAACCTAATAAAAAATCAACTTTAGTTGTAGAAAATGAATTGTAGGTCAGAAAAACAAATAATGTGTCTTTTAAATTGTCAAGTTGAAACAAATTCAAAGGTATGTGTCTCATTTTCGACTAAGCTATAGTACAACTATAGAAACAGGATCAGGCTACTTTCCGATTACCTCATGCAACCGACCAGCGCCATATTCCGCCAAAATCCCCTCGGATATCCCTTCCTCTCTACTTTTCTATATAATCCGCAGGGCACGTACATTTGAACGAATCCTAAGCAAGTTGTGGTCATCATTTGCACAGCTCCTGCGAAAGATAACAAGCTATTTTCGGTAAGTTACGCGAAAAACAAAATAAATGCGATTTTCGTTACCTAAAAGTGTCGGCTCGCCTTGTAAGGAACTGAGAATGAATTTGTTTAAAAACAGCGTACAAAAACTGAAAAAGTACCACAATAAAAGTAACGTGAACGCGCGAACGTTGAACAGGCCTTCTTTGGCATCGTCCGGGAAGAAATTCTCGTCTTCGGTCAACATTACTGGACTAATTGGTAATTCGTTCTTGGACGGCGACGGCGACATGCCGCCGCCGCCCATCGCCGACAATCGTTCGTTTTTCGATAGTAAATTATCAACGTCCTGCGAAAAAATATTCTTCCGACCTACGACGTTGTTTTTCTTCGGACCATATTTAAATAACAGCGTTGACATACGAAAAGCCAGTGCTGTTTTCTTGTTTTAGAGGCTCGGAAACGTGTCGCCTCTCGATTTAAAACCAATCAGTTCGAAAATATATGTCTAAAAACCCTTCTTTGAATTGAAGAAGCTAGTTTCTTTCTTGTTTAGCTTTTTTCGCACGATAAATGTATTTTCCGGGAGCGAACGAGGTAATTATTTGCTTGAAACGGGTTTATTTTTGCTTCGCTACTTTTTGGTAGATAAAAGTTTCAACTCGTTCATTCATGGAGCAAGATTAACGGCGTTTCGGTTAAATTCATTTAATGCAGGTTTGGCTGCAAAACTGGTCACAACGCGTGCGTTAAAAACATTGTTATCCATGTTATTTGTTAGTAGACACAAATTTACTTTCATAAAGTATGAAGTTGCAAAAAGCTGTGCTACGATGATTGATATTTGATTTGCAACACTGAAGCGCTTTTGTCAGCAAACATTGTGAAAGAACAGTTCATGTTTATAGATTGGAATACAAATTAACCGTCCTCATTTTGCTTGAACAGCAAACTTGCCATATCACGGTTTTTATGTCTTGCAAGAAATCTGATTAAATTAATTAATTAATTAACATTAATTAAAATGAAATGCAATGGTCAGCATTGACTCGCCGATTTGTCAGTGGCTGTTATGCTTGCTATCTAACCACTTGCTATAATTCAACGTAAACAAAAGTTTTTATTTGAGGCATAATAAGAAATTACAAATAGCAAGTCGTGAGACAGTTCAGATTGTTGAAGTCTTCTTGAATTGAGAGGAAAATGCAACTGAATACCGCAATAATATTGGTATTACATTTGAATTACGGTATGTGAATTATACAAATAAACAATTTATTATTATTATTATTATTTGGTTCAAATTTTATAAAAGCTTCGAAAATCGGTTTTAAAGGTGTAAATACAGCATGTATTTTATTCCACGGTTGTTGTAAAAGTATGCTTGAATGTCGCTTACAAGTTTGATCAAGAAGAACACTTTCTTTATCAAAATAATTCAGCCGATTAAATGAATAGAATTTGTTCTTTTCGGCGCTTTAATCCAACAACTCACAAAATTATAATGAAAATAAAAGAGACAATACAAAAGCTAAAAGTAAAGTACAGATCTAAAACCAAACAAATTGGAGAATCTTCGATATTATTCGGGTATGGATAAATTTACATAATTAGGGAAATCATTTTTGCACCGATGAATTCATTTTTCTTAACGTTATAATAATTCTTTTACTTTGTTTTTTGATTTGTTTTTTTTCTGTATAAAGCATCAAATTCAACGTAATATTTGTCTGGCCCATTCTTTCTGATGCACATAATTACACAGGTTAGGAATCTATTTTTTTATAGTTTTATTTTATTTTTGTAGTAACATTTTTTTAAAAACATGTAAAGTCCGTTCGCAACTGCGCTTGGAATAAAAGTACTGTAATCCTAATGTTATAATCTGCAATTCAGGGATTGATTTTTATACATGCAGGATGATAGAGACAAAACTACTGCTGACTAAATGAATATAAACGCATGCTCGAAATCATTATCTGAATTTGGATTGTGGTTTCAACTTTAGGACTACTGTACTTTCATTCCAGTCATTGGTGTTAAAAAAACTAAGTTTTCGAAACTGAACTTTGCATTCGTTTCGATAACTCAAAATTTATAACTTTAAACCCATTTCTTATCAAAATATTTGTGTTTTTCATAGTACGAGTATCATAAGAACAAAAGTTGTTTCTTATTTTGTCTACATTCCACTTTCTTTATCATTGATGGCTTATCACCTTATGGCGCATTTCAGCGCAGTCACGATGGCATCAAACAATTTGTGTTAGAGTTTCGATAAACAACATCTAGGTCTGATTTGCAGACCTGTCTAAACAGTTAATAAACAAAAAATTGGTAGACTATCACAACAATCCAGATGCTTTTCATGACTGACATTTTTGCAATCCCTCGAGTTAATGTGGTTCGCATATGACTTCCGTTTATAAAATCCTTTGTTGTCACTCTCTCAGGTCCTTGAATCCTTGAAATTTTTCGGAAAACGCAAGCACCCCGGCAACTATATAGTATTTTAAAATTTACCAAGACCCGCTCGCCGACGACCGACTGTAGAGCACTACAATCATTACAAAAGACCTTTCCTTCCTTCCTCCTGTAACGTAAACATATTCTTTCCTCGTAGTGAAGTTTTTTGTTGTTAGTTTGTTACTCATTGAAACTCGTCGAGAACGAGCGATATGCGGTATTGTGCGAATTTTTTCAATCGCAAGGTTCGAAATAAAACTCGTGGCGCCAGTTGAATAAAAATTAAATCTGGTGCTAGTAGCGTTGGAAAAACAAAAATCATGACAAAACTGTTCCGAAGTTCAACGATTGCAAGTCCCGACTTCAGTGCAAGCTCGTGTGGAAGTCAACAGATGATCAAATAACTTTCGAAATACAGATCGAACACTGAACTGTAGTTTGGACAGTTTTTGTACCGCAGGTACATAATATTAATCTCGTCTAGACGGCACTCGATTAAGCGCGGACGTTGAGAAAATTTGTTGTGTGGTCAAAAGTTTGCGCACAGGTTTATAATACAGTTTGCCAGCGCCGCCAAAAAGCGAGTCGCCCCGTCGACCTTGCGAGAAATTTGGCCAATATATGAGAAAATTTCTTATTTATCTACCACTGGCCAATATTGCGAATTGGCGAGTCGTTTTTGCGTGCGTGCGTGTGTTGTCCTTGCCTTTTTAGTTGGAAAACATCAGAAGAAAAGTAGACCAATTTTTCGCACTTCCATTCGACCTTCCGCGCGCTATATTGAAACATTGTCCCGCGAGGAAATAGTCGAAAAAGGCGGGCCACCGAATTCACGCCCATCTACATCTCAACCCCGTCAACGTCCGTACAGTTCATTTCATTTACTTTCCGAGCAATCGTACCGCCCCCAGACAAAGGTGATGAGTGGGGGGAGCGTGGGGGGAGGGTGGTGAAAGAGGGGAAAGGAGCGCCTCATCCAATTGACCAGTCCTAAAGTCTCAAACTGTGTCAACAGTGGCGACCTATAAGCTCAAGTGGGGATAAGCGTCGGGGTAAGTACACACTAAATTTCGTCCAAATGCGGGCGCGAGTCCGATTGTTAACCTATCGAGGTGGACTATTTTGTTTCGTAGGTGAGAAAACGTGCACGGGCGCGAGCGGACCATTCCCAGCGTCCCGACGCCGCCACGTTGGAGAGCGAAATTATCGAAAATCTGATTAAATTCGCAGCGACAATTGGTTTTACTCTTTTTTTTGTAGCCCCGACAGGCCATTTCGATAGACCCAGGTGTTGTCGCTATTCACAGAAAAACTCTCGCCGCCAATCCCCTCGCAGCGAATCGGTTTCGATTCGCGTCTCGGAATCCGAGCTCGCCGACAAATAATTTGTCGTTTCGCTAATCGGATTCATCGTTCGACAATTCGCGACAACGCGCGAAACCGGTTCTTCGTTTCGCATGGTACAATACGGAAGAGAGAGCGAACGAAAGAAGTCCAATAATCGTTTCATGCGCGCGCTGCCCACGTACTGTATTACTGTACGACACCTGCGCGCCTACGTCGTAGTCGTCGTCGCTCGCGCTGAATTGGCGTGGAGAAATTTAGTCATCAAAAATATAAGTGAAATATATCGAAACCTATATCGTACTTGCAACGCAGCGATGACTGCGGCGACTTACTGGCTGCGTCAACATTGAAGCATTCTAAAATAGCTAGCGAGCTCGTAGATTAGCTCGCTTTTCCGGCCTACGAGTTCAAGCGGGAGAAAATATTATTATAGTCAGCCATTCGATTGATATAAACTTTTAACGAGCGTCGTCTTTATTATCTATTCTGCCAACTGCCTATTGGATTACAGCTTCTTTGCTACTTCGTCGACTTGCGTCATATACATTCGACTGGAATTAATTTCAAAACTTTATATTGTTATCGGTGAGGACTTTTTTCCTTTGTAATTTCATTGCAACTGTTGACTAAACGTCAGTAAGAGTTTTTTGCTTTTTTTTCTCTCACTTTGTGGTGAAAAAAAGTAGAATAATAATAATGCTGAATCACGTCCTTTGCTCGAGTTTTCGATACCGGAATATTTTAAGTTTTTGAAAAATACAAAATAACATTCAACGCACAAACCGATACTAGTCCTACACTTTTGTGTCGTCTGATTCACGGAGAAAAAATTCCCTCCGTCGTTTATTGTTTACCGTTAGATAACATAAAAATGCGCTATTCGCTTTTGTTATTGGCATAGGCACTCTGGGAGTTTTGCGACTGAATAAGTTTGTAGAAGAAGAGCGTCTTTAGAATGTTTTTCGTTTGAGTGAGGCGTCTAGTCGTTCTACTTGATTTTTGTAATATTTCATCATACGATTATTATTACGAGGGTAAATTTTGAAAATTTATGTAATTAACTTTGAGCAATCTAACTTGAAAGTGAGGTAGCCAGTCGCGTAATGTGGAAAATTAGCAAGTTTGCGGTCTTGCAGAGAATGTAGGTCACACTCATCTAGGGTCTTGGAACAGGCGAGCGTGAAAGTAAGGTAGCAAGCACATGTTAATGGGAATTAGCCCGTTTAGGGCGCATCCCAGAATTCTGGATGATATCTGTCGATTTTCCGGTAGTTTTCTGATTAGAAAGTGTTATTTATCCAAATTCCACTATTTCGCCCTGGGATTAACGAAATTTCCGTCATTACCAACTGGTTTAATGACGCGCGACTTTTTTTCTTCACCTTGACGTACAGTACTACCGACGTCTGGTACGACACGAATGTGACACCTGGACTTGTTCACATTAGGGCGACACTTGGGCAAGTCGTAGAGTGGTCGTTCGCAAACTCAACGGCGACTAGAAATTAGTTTTGCGACTAGTTTTTCCGACACATCATTTAAATACGTTCATTAGTACCATTTAAAATATTTTTGTCAACGTCCCCCATTTTTTTCCATGCGAATGAAACACATTTCTAAAAATGCAAACAACCATAAACCCTTACGAAAAAGAGGATGTTTGAGTACACATAACCGCAAAAAAATGCAGAAAGGTCGTTCGTTGGCCTTTTTTTATTGTCCAACAGGAAATCTTAAACTTTCGGTACAGTTTGTGTGAAAGAGGAAACACGAACAATGATTTTGATTTTCTTTCTGTACGCTGAGGGGGCGTTTTCCAGTTCCGAGCGATGATTTTTCCAGCAAACACTGAGTCAAAGAGTTTTTTACAATAGATTGCAAATAAGTTAGACGCAGTCATTTTTCTGCATAAGCGTGCCATCATCGAATTTTTGCATAAAATACATATTTATTTATAAATTGTCGCATTCGTTTTTTTTCGCTTGAGCAGTAAGAAAATGTGTTCTTAAAAGTTGTTCGAAACATAAATTTTATTGCGCAGTACTTGAACAATTTTTGATGTCACGATTTTGAAGAGTAACACCTTTGTGTACTTTGTTCGATATGTCGGTATCGAGAAATAATATATAGGCTCCGTATTGAAGAAAATCTTTACGGGCACCGAGCAGTCCTCCCGATCCGACCCTTGTAACTTTTAAGTCGAGTGACCCGCAGCAATAATTACATTTTTTTGTTAGATTTCGTGTATTTTTTGCAGATTTCGCGTACGACGCCGCGCTACAATGGGCGACCGAAATAAACTAATGCAAGAAATCAATTTGCGTCCGAAATTGCGCCCGACGACGACCATCGACAAAAGTCAGCCGATTATTCAGGTCAATGGCGAAAAATTTAAAACTTACGTTAACGGAGCGCAACAACAATCGGCGACTTTGCAACAATCGTCGGCGCTGCCGCCGCCGCCACCGCCGCCTCCTTGTATGACCAATGGTCATGGAAATTCGTCGGCTGGACCGAAAAAGCCTGTATCCAATGGCAAATACGCAACTGTTTCGCAAAATACAAAAAAGTCAACTGCAACTGCGCAAAATGGAATGGTGTCGAGGGACGCGCTGTTGAACGAAATAAAAAATCCGCCAAAATTGAAAAAAGTTCAAATGGTTGATAAATCGGTTGCGAAACCGCTGCAAGAGCGGCAACCTGAAAAAGTCGTGCAGCAGAAATCGCCTCCAATTATGATAAAGAAACAGCACAGCGTCAATGGCAGCGTAAGCGATCTACCGATTTCACCGTCGATGACAAAACAAATCGGCAATGGCAGCAATGGATTTACTGATGAGTCAAAATCGCCAACATTGATAAAACAAACATCAAATGGTTATGCTAGTTCTCACGCTGTTCAACCGTCCTCGCCGCAACTGATAAAACTAAAACAAACCGACAGCGGATTACTCGATCAACCGATGTTGCCGCCAGTCGTGAAACAAGTCTCCAATAGTGGTTGTGCTGATCAAGCACCGATTTCGCCACCGCCGTCAACGACGGAAGTGACAGAATTGCTTGATAATATCACAAAACAGGTGACAAATTACAAAATTTCCTCGCCAAACACGAGTCCCGTAACTCCGTTGGCGCCAGTGCCATTGCAAATCGGTATTCTGAAATTGGATCAGAGCAATGTTAGCGCATGCGATTCGTGGAATGGCAGCCCTAAAGTTGATCAAGTTCCGGTTGACGAAGACGACTTTGTCGATTGCAGACAAGACGATTCGTTGGTATTATGTCAGCCAGCCTATACAATGGACATACCAGCATATCGGGTTGAAATACCGCCACAGGATAATTTTATCCAAGCAATCGAAGATCAATTGCAAACGCCTAAATTGCTGAAATCCTTTGAACCTCCTTTCCGCACTTCCGTCGAAAACGAGCCCGAGGATGAAGAGAAGCCTCATTTGAAAGCTGCTCATTTGCTGACAAAGGTTTTAAAGGAACAAATGGAGAAAACGCCTCAACCAAATTATCCGTTGAAGAAACCAGTAAACAACGACAATGATTTGAAGGAATTTTTTAAATTTGCATGCGCTCAAGCGCAAGCACCACTTAGCCCACCGACGGCTTCTCCGCCCGCGATTCCAGTTGCAGAATCAACAATGAACGGAGCTTCTTCGAACGATCACGGAGAAAATTTCATAAACAAACAGCAAACGAGACAAAGTGTCGTGGAAAGGTTGACTGAAGTACCAGCTGAAAAATTTGGAAAAATGGAATCTAATCGTCCGAACGGTAGCGCTGTCGTTGATAGTTCGAATGGTTTGATTTATGAACCAAATTCAAAGAATTTGCGAAAGGAAATGAGCGACAGATTTCACGCAAACGCTGAAATGTTCCGAAAGAACTCTGATGCGTATGCAGCGACTGTAATTCAGCCACGTGAGGTTCAACCAAAGGAGCATGTTGTAAATGTGGTTCAACCACGAGAGCATGTTATTGCGTCCACTGCTCAGTCAAAAGAGCACTCTGCAACTGTGGTTCAACCGCAAGAGCATATTTCAAATGCATTTCAACAAAGTCAGCATACTGCAACTGTGGTTCAACCACGAGAGCATATTATCCCAGTCAAACGTCTTCCGGCGGAATCCTCCTTCTCCAGTGATTATGAACCAAGGGTTGTTAAAAATAATGTTCCACGAGGATTCGTCGCTAATCAACATGTAAATAAAGTGCAAAATCCAGAGAAATGGATTCAAAATACAGATGCCAGCAATGATTCTACGATCGATGAGTCGAATTTGCATAAAGCTAAAATGGTCCAGCCGCGAGAACATATCATTGAAATCAAAAGAATTCCAGCTCAATCGTCCTATCATCAAAATGGAACAACAAGCAACGAAAATGGCTATGGCTCGAAAACGTTACCGCGTCGGATCAGCAATGGATCGCCAGCTCCGTTTCTACCCCAATCGGCTTTCAATCCGGACGGATTTGCTCACGCAGCCATTCGTCGATTGGATGATCAGAATTTCCGATACATTCGACACAACTCCGATCCGAATTTGTTGGATTTCGACGACAGTGGTTCCGATTCTTCTTCAGGAATTGGCACTGGAATGTTTCGGAAAGTATTTCCGAATGTCAGCCAATTGCGAAATCGTTTCGAATATAAAACCGATGAAATATCGTCGACGAAAAGTTCCCCCACGGAGCACTATCCACCTCAGATTTTTGTTTGCAAGCCAGCCGTTGGAATTCCGATTCCGCCGTCCTACGGGCCTCAGGTTGTAGTTTCGTCCAGTTCCACATTGGACAGAACGAAATTTGGTCAACCAGTGGAACTTGCTAGGAAACTGTCATCAGCCAGTGAAAGCAGTTTTTCATCACTGGAATCACGCGAATTGTCTTCCCCAAGACCATCGAATGGCAAGCGAGAAAACCATGTGGATAAATTCTTGGATGCCCAAAGTTTCATTGGAAATGGTAAAGTCAACGGCAGAAATCAGGGTGATAGCGTGCCAAATTCGATGTACGCTGCTCATCCAGTGCTCATGGGATCAACTATAAATGGGTCGGCACCGAAAAACCACTACAGCCAGCCGCAACCAGGCATGAATGGGGAAGAGAGGCGAAGTGACTCGCCTTCCAATGCTTCACAATGGAATGGTGTACCAGTTGCAACATGGAAGGTGAAAAAGGAGAGCATCCCTCAAACAGTGAACAAATATGCTGTGTCCAGAACCTTGGAAGAAATGCACAATCGTCACTTGGACGCTGCCGCAAATGGTTCGGACCTTGCCGGACGACGTTCAAATTTTCACGATCCAAATTTCGATGACAAATTGGATAAGCAAGTTGCAGGTTTAGTCGGCCTGTCGCTCGAAGATTTAAAACAATTTCGATTTCAAATCGACTTAAACGACCCTGAGGGTACGTTTCTACAGTTGCAGAAAATGATGGACCACCACCAACAGCAACAACAGCAGCAGCACCATTAAACTTTTTTGCATGCAGTATTTAGATTGTCAGATGTTGCTGTTTTTTTTATTCAATATCATTATTTGTTATTTTTGTACCTGTGACATACAGTACTCATACAGTATATAATTTTACATACCTGTAGGTAGGTTGTATAATTGGATGGTTTTACGGTTATTTTTTTTATTGTAAAAGTTTCATGCTCACTCTTTTTATGATACTTTTCAGTAAAACTGTTTTTTGGATACAGTTCAGCTGTTATTAATACGATAAATATGTTTGTAAGTCTACAAATGAAGCCACAAAGTGAATTTAGCGAAGGTGCAAGGAAAGTGAGGATGGCTCAATGGAAAGCTGTTACATATGGCTCAATACTTTTAAAACCCGTTTCACAACCTAAAAAAGTTCAACATTGAGCGACATTATTCACCAAAATCTATTTCAAGATAACAACACTGTTGACGCAGAAAATTTCTAATTCAACAACCTTTTACGCCTTTACAAGATTGGAAAACACGTATGAATGTGTCTGTGTTGGTAGAAACTGTGTTTCATTGACCTCGGTGATTTTTTTACACCTGAGACTTTTAATTCGACTGCATTCGAACGAATGGATAGTAATTTATTGCAAGAAATTCAAAATGGCAAGAAACTGAAAAAGACCAAGACAGTGGACAAGAGTGGACCATACCTTACAAGAAGCGAATCTGGTTCGGCACTGACTGTTACTAAAAATCCACCAAGTATTCAATCGTTTGGTCAGGATGAAGTGAAAGTATTACCAACTATTAGTCAACAGGACGCTTCAAGCGGGACTAAAACCGATCCTGCTAATCTCGCGCAGAATAGTCCTAGAAATGGTCCTGCCAAACAGTCGACTGAAATCAGCGTTCAAGCCATTGTTCATAAACCGCCAGAAAACACTGCAGACTTCGCAGGAACAAAAGGCGTACCATCAAAGGTGATGGCATTGCCGTTGCCACCACAGCCACCGTTTCTTGTACATGCAGGGAAGGTGTCAAATCCGCTACCACCTGGACCGCCTCCACCCCCTCCGGGAGAAACCTCAACGCAGCAAGCTGTTCCACTTGCAGCAAAAGTGACCAACCCGCCACCAGCTCCATTTCTCCACGTCGTTCCACCAGCAGGAAAGTTGCCCATTGTTTCACCTCCTTCGCCCACAGCTCCAGTATTGCCAGTGGTCAAATCGGAATCGAAAATTCCTGCAGTTTTGACAGTAGTTCAACCTACTGAAAAATCTTTGTCCTCTAGGCAAAATCCTGTGACATCGTCACAACATCAGAAATCACGAAATGTTGTATCGTTTTCGAAAGCAGCAGATTCTGCAATGGCATCCTCAAAATTATCCGACGATCAGCAACAAGCACACCCTGCAAGTTTGCAAGCTGTTAGACCTGCAGAGAAACGTTCGCCTGAAAATCAAGCAACTTATGTGCATTCGCTGAAAAACTCTTCTGCGAAACAAACGATTCCTGTTCAGCCGCAGATACCTGCCCCACAGCCCCAACATTTGCAACAGTCAAAAAAAGTAGCCCCATCGACTCTACCAAAGGACATGCAACCGCTTCTCTCGAAACCGGCTGCAATTGCTTTACAGCCATCGTCTGCAACGAAACTTCAATCGCAAGGTGCGTCCAATAGTTCACGTACTAGTTTTCCCACTTAGGGTTCACTACAACCCGATTGGGGCACTGAATTTGCAATAGGGAAGGCTCGTTGCTGTTGTTGTGCAAGCGACTTTTGTGGTCTGTTTGACTGTTGGATGTACAGATAAGTGCATCAGACAATCCATTATGATGATTTTTCTAAATGCATAATTGATCATGTACAGGGTTATCAGAAAGTCGCGCTCTCTGTTTGAATGATCACAGTGTAAGATCTACTGGTCAGATTGGGCAAAAAATTTGAATTTAGTAATCGCTGAGCTCGTACAATTACGAATCGATCGAAATTTCGAAATTCGTAATTGTACAAATCGATTAGTAATTGTACGAGGTCAGTGATCACTAAATTACGAACAATTACGAATTGAACACTAAATTACGAACAATTACGAATCGAACACTAAATTACGAACACTAAATTACGAATAGATTACGAACAATTACGTATTGATCGAAATTTCGAAATTTCGATCGATTCGTAATTGTACGAGCTCAGCGATCACTA
>JAQGBA010000585.1:0-29226 GCA_034698125.1 Prionchulus punctatus
TATAGCAAAATTCAAGTGAAGATAAGTTCAAGAACTTTGTCCGCACCCTGTACACTCCGCAGGAATCCGAGGGAAATGTTTGTTTATTATATTCAGTTGAGTTCATTGAGTTTATTAAAAAAAATTTATGGATTTCTGTTGAGTATTTGTTGAGATATAGCAAAATTCAAGTGAAGATAAGTTCAAGAACTTTGTCCGCACCCTGTACACTCCGCAGGAATCCGAGGGAAATAGCTTGAATGCTGTTGAGTCATTTGCAAAACTAGGAGGTAGATTTATTTATGTGTTGCCTGAAGATCGACTGAATACGTTTCGAGGTCGACCGATTAGCGAACAGTTTTTGTCAGATAATCGCGAATTTCTAAAGAGATTAGAAGAGACAGCGGAGCAGAAAATTATACAATTCGACGATAATGTGTGGTTGAATGTTTTGAAAGCCCTTTGCGAATATGATGGAAAAATGCTGAAGCGAAACACCGATGCTGATGGACGCTGTGTCGAAGATGTTAGGTTGACTTTGAGAGGTGCACCCAGGTGTCCCGCCGAATTAATGATGAAGGAATACTGCTCTGATTTGTCAATTGTTAAAGCATCCAGCACTGCTCCTATAACAAGCACATTGACAACTTCAGCAATTGCTGTGACTTCAACTATTGCTCCAGGGAAAGCCGTGGCTCCTGCGCAAAGTACTGCTCCAGTGTCAGTGCCAACTATTGCTGCTAACCCTGGAAAGTCTTCAATTGTCGACAATAGCAAAACAACCCCAGCAGGGTTTAATGAACTTCGTGGAAGTACAGAAGACGATGAAAGTAACACTACAATGATATTGCTAATAGTCGCATGTTCGATCGCCGCTTTAATTGTTATCATCATGATTTTGCTCGCTGTCTACTGGTATAGAGCGAAGAAGAAGAAGAGTTCAGTTCAAGGTTGGGAACGCAAGAGAAAACACCGACAAAGGTGTATAAAAATATCGAAAAAACAGTTGGGAACATCGCCAGTATCGTCGAACCACACTTACGAAAAGTTCTCAGTAGCCACCGAAACCTCAAAGTCAAAAACCCCACTTTCGCTTCGAAGCAAGTCAGTAATGCCTAATTATAGAAAATCGTTTCAACATAAAGCAGCATCTAAGAATAAAAGTCAGTTTGTGAAGAAAAAAGCAAACGATTTGTATTTGAACATGACGGTGAAGTCGAACATTGGGCAAAACAGTGGATGAACAAAATCTCTTTGTGTACTACATTTTCAGGCATGTTTGTTTATTATATTCTGTTGAATCAGTGTACAGTTAATTAGTTCTGAAAATTTTCACATATAATTCGCTCTATTTTAGGGGTAAGTGATATATAGAAACAAACAACAAATCAACAAAACGAGTTGAATACATCAAAACAATTTTACATAAAACAGCAAATTGAATTTTTCAACATCTAATTTTTACCAGATTTCAACTTCAGTTCATTGTTCGGTTTCGCCGTTGATTCTCGTTTGCTCATGACCAAATATATGGACTATTTCAGAGACGTGATACTGTCGAACTGATTTCGAGACACGTTCAGAGTTTTGTAGCTGTGCTGACTGTTGATGCTTTTGAATCGTTTACTTTCGATTTGCTTAACTGGATTTTTAACTTGCTTCAATGAATCTTTTTTACGACTGTTTCGAAAAATAAATGCTGCAATCAAAATGTCCGCACCCTGTACATATTGACACTTCCATCGTCTTTGTGATAACCGGAACCAATATCTACAAGCGCAAAATGTTTCTAACCTCAATGCAATACAAAGATGGATAAAAAAGCAAAAATTTAGTCGCGCCTTTTCATTTAACTTACATATGATCACGCGATTAACATCTTTAGGAAAGTTGTAATAATTATCTGCGTGCATCTTGAATGCTAAATTTACGCATCTTGCAAACGAATCGTAGTCCCCCATTTTCGGATTGACTTGGGGCAAAAATTTTTTGACGCCTGCTTCAATATCGTTTCTCGAAATCCAAAACTCGCCGTAAAAATCATCATCTAATATTCGACTGGAGTTTTTATCGCTTAAACTGCAGCGGATTAACGCGATTTGCAAGTCGTTGTCAAAGACAGCAACGAATTTTGAAAGTACTTTTAATTTTTGGCACGGATGTCGATCCGCCGAAAATACAAGCCAATACATTATTTCGGATACATCGCAAATAATTATGATATCGTAAGGTCCAAATCTTGGTTGAGAATTAGCAGCGTTTAAACAAAGAAAAACGACTAGTAAAAACAAATTATTCATAGCGATTTTGTTTTAGTAAGTCAAAAACATCGTGGACAGCCAACGACATTAATCAGTGTAAAGTGATTAAATAATACTGTAAACATGAAATTTGATTGTCAAGTAAATCGTAACGAAGATTAAATTTGTAGCTTGTTGTAAAAGGAAACTAACTATTCTGGCTAGTGGTCGCGTTTCAAATTTAGTCCGCTGTTTCGTCCAATTTTCAATTGAAATCGGTTTATCGCTCGATTTCATAAATGGCGAGCACGATTAAATGTAAATTATGTCCAAAATTGGACAGGAAATTTCCTCCAGCCTTTTTGTCGAGTCATATTCACTTGCAGCACTTGCGCGACACTTGCGATTATATAAAATGCGGCCAGTGCGATTTCGAAACGCATTAGTGGCGTTACATGGCGATTCACTCGTTCGAAGCCAAGCACAAAATCGGCTTGTGCACATTTGATCAGCCGAAGTTCGTTCGAACGGTTTTCGATTTCCGACGCATGCTGTCCGAAATTTTGGACGACAACGACACAATTGAAGTTCCGCGATTTGTCGAAAACGCTGCTGAAAATCAATTACTGACGATTTTCCGTTGGCAAATTGCGCCGAAAAATCGCCGCTGATTGACTTGGCGAGCGGAGAGATCACTTGCAGAGCTGTCGTGGCTTCCGAGAAACCAGCCGCCGGCGAAATTGAACAAATTTCTGACGAATTGTTGTGCAAAATATACGTGAATATGCGATACATTTCCTCGCCCAGAAACGACGAAACGACGGCGAATTTCGGCAACCGTTCGCAACGAGTCGCGGATAGCGGCGACGACGACGTCGTCTTTCTTGGCCGCTCTTACATTCCGCCCGAAGATCTACCGCGGCCATCTTTGAAAATTAAGTTTAAATTGGAAACGAAGAAACGTAAAAAATGAAGTCATCATCATTCCAAAAAATCACCGAAACAAACTCGCCCAAACTCATTGGACGACTAATTTGTGGGCTTGCCAATGCCAATTCGCTGCGATCGATAAAGCGTCGGTGACCGAACGTAACGAGCAAAATCACAATAAAGTTCCGCCGCAAGCTAAAAAGCCGAAATTATTGATCGAAAAATCGCTTTTCGAAATTCATTTGGATTCGAAAGTATGCCAGTGTTAACCTACATTTGAGAAAACCTACTAATGAAAGAAAATACGCGACGTATTTTCGCTTAATTTTGTGCATTTGTTGTTGCAATTTTGCCTATTTTTCGTTTAGTTTAGCTCGTATGTGGCGCGATTCGATCTTTTTTCCGTGTTTTATTTTGTTTTGAGGGCCTTTTTACGCCGTTCAGATAGAAATTATTTTCTTTGTCGATCGAAATGCAATAAAATTTTGTTTAAATTTGCGTTCAAACGATGCAATTAAAATTAAAAACAATGATATAATAAACGCCGAAGTTAACGGTTTTTCGCTTGCTTTCGCGATTTTATGCATGTTTCTGATTAAAAAATGTTTTTATTCTAAGTTTGTTATTCATTTTTTCATATATGATGTTTTTTATCCCTTTTTTTATTTAAAAATGCTTTTCGAAGTTTACGAAGTTCACAAAACATAAAACCTCTTTAAAGAACCGTAAAAAGTTTTCAACGAAAAGGGTCTACATTTTATCACTAGTCAAGCACGTTTTACGCTAATTTTTCGAAAAATGAGAACGGAAAAGGAAAACGAAAAATTCATAAATATATATATATAATTTGCACGAAGAAGAAATTAATATTTTCGAAAATTACACACCGATTGAAAATTCTCTTAAAAAGATATGACTTTTGTACATGTAACAAGATTCCAAAAAAACATGAAAATAATAAAAGAACAAAAAGAATGAACGAGTAAAACGAAAAACGAAGGCAGAATTTTAGTTTTTCGAAGCACGATACGCGAAAATTTTCGCTTCTTATTTTAATTGTTGCATCGTGTCGAGCATACGACCGCGCCCTTTTTGAAAATTCACCGATTGAATCGGATTGTTCGACGACGTCGTCGCTGCGGCGGCGGTGACGACGACACAAGCTGACTGCTTCATAGAAGACGGAATTTTTTGAGACGTATTCGATTTGGTCAACGAATTAAGCAAATATCTTTGTTTTTCGTCCATGGGCGTCGGAGACAGCGAGTTGGACGGCGATATATGTCCAACGCTGCAATTGGGGGTCGACGCCGTGGACGACGTCGACGACGATGATATCGGTTTGCCGAATCGATCGATGAACGGCACCGGCAAACGTCGGAATCGATTGTTCCCTGGAATAGGAGGGGGCGACAACGCCGCTTCACCGACGGCACCGAAAATCGCCGGTCGAATCGAACGTACGTTGGGCGTCGTCGACGTTGGCGCGGCGGCGATCGCCGGAGGTATGTTAAAGTGAGGATTGTTGAAATCGAACGGCGGCGGACGAGTTTCCTGAGCTTGCGACGACGTATCGGCGTCGTCTTCGTCGTTTCGATGCCGAGGCGGCGGTGTGAAAATGCTAGCTTGATGAGGAAAGTTGCGAAACGCGCCGACGACGTCGAACGGCGGTCCGACGGGCATTGGCCGCGTCGTCGAGTCGGACGACAAGCGGTACGAGTCGAGCGAATCGTGAACATCGTCGTCGGATAAATTCAAATCGGCCATATCAAAATCGCCCTGTTCGTCGACGTCGCCGTTGTTGTTTAACGCCACCGCTCGTTTGGCGCGTCGTTTTTTTGCCACGGCGGCGATGTCGACGGCGCCCTTGATCGGCGACGGACCGACGTCCGTCATTTTTTGCAACGCTTTCTCGAACGACGGGCGACCATGGCAATTCTTACGCAGGATCTCCTTCTCAGACGAGTTCGTGGGCGACGCCGACGGACCGGCGACGATCTCCTCCAATTCCATCGTGAGCTCGAATCGACCATCCTGAGACACGAATTTTGTTTCAACGTTCGGCAGCATCGTCGCGGCGGCGTTCATATTGACGCCCAAATACGGTTGACTGCCGAATAATTTTTGTACGTTGACGTCCATATCACCGGTGATTTTCGCTCGGCACCAATCGCCGCTGGCGGGCAAACGTTTTCGCTCGCTATCGTCGAACGCCTTACGAATGACCGGCATTTCGGAGAAATTGTATTTGGTTTGGTCCCAGGCCTTGTTTCGATGTTCGTTGAGCAAAAGTATCGCGCTGTCTAGCGAGTTGTTGGCGCCCAACGCGTCGTGAATCGTCAACGGTCGTCCGTCGACGTCGTCGCATAAATTATAACGGCGTATGACGTACTGAGCGAACAAGTCGACGTCCAGTTGCGTCTGTTCGGCTGTGGATTCGATTTGCTCGTTGCGCAACTTGGCGTTGTACCAATCGGTGCAGGCGGCAGCGTATTTATTTTGAAATTCGGCGTCGAACAAATAACGAGCCACCGAATATGTGCCCATGCGTCGAAAATGATACTTGTGCCGAAATTCTTTCCAATCCATTAATAAGTGGCGCATGTCGACCCAACCTAAAATCAGGTCAACTATAATCAATGAATAACTATAGTCAATAAAAATCTATAGTCAATTAACAACTACAGTTACTTAACAAATCTAGCCGATGAAAACTATAGTCAATGAGCAATAAATCAAATGAACAACTATAGTCACTGAACAGCCATAGTCAGTGAATAAATTGGCCACTGAACAGCTGTAGTCAATGAACAACTATAGCCAATTACAACTTTAGTCATCGGAAAACTATAGTTTCTAAACAACTACAGTTTCGGCCTGTCTCAAAACTAACTATTGTCGCTTGTACGTAGAACTATAGTGCACTATTATCGAACTATAGTCGCTAGAATATCAACTATAGTTGATGAAACTTACATAATAACTGGCACTTTTGTTCCTCCCATAATCGATACATGTCCTTGCGCAAACCAAACCCTACTTTGAAATACTTGCCGGACTCTAAGAATTCCTTTAAACTACAAAAAATAAACAAGAAAATCGCTAAAATTCGAAAGAAACGAAAATTTTGCTCGTTTACCTATCGGGAAACACCGAAAACATGCACGTACGAATTTGAACCGTAACTCCAGACAACGTCGACAAGGTAATTAGGGCGATGTGTCCGTAGGCGGCTTTGGTGGCTCGGGTCGTTCGAGTTTCGTCGCCGTCGTCGAAGAAATCATCGCCGTTCTGATTATTTTCGCAGCCAGCGCCGAATCCGTTGTTGAATTTTTCGTATCGGGCTTGTATGTTCGCTTGCTTTAATTTATTTTTAGCGTTTTTGTTCCTCTGCTTTACCGTGCTCATCGTCACGTCCCATTTCATATTAAATCCGACGACCGGAAATTTCGAATTTTTCAATTCAGCCATGAAATAATCTTCGAAACCGTCCCTGAACGATAATTCGTCGTCGATGACGACGATATCCTTGCTTTCGCCCGGCGCGCGTACGCCGCGCGAGCTTTCTCGCTCCATTCGGCGGTTTTCGCGTTAGTTTCGCGTTTTTACCCGGTAAAACGTTGGAACACGAAAAATCGGTCACAATTTGCGTGCGCCGCACTTTCCTTTGTCCGCTAGACTTTTGATGCACGAGAATACAGAGTGCTTATAACAACGTTTAACATTTGTGCGAGCATGCAAACAATTTTTAACGAAAGTATAGCATTTTTGCATGGTAAATTGTTGGAAAAATGATGAATTTCGTCATTTTTGATGCAATTTTTTGTTTTACTTATCGAAAAGCCTTTGCAGCTTGAATTTATTCAAGACAATTGAATGAAAAACAACAAAAATGTGAAAATAAATAAAAATAAAACGATCACAACAAAAGAGAATCAGAGATACAAAATAATTTCCATAGTTATTTTTTGTTAGACTGGCATTCGTGGACCACCGCTTTGATAATTTCCGGTGATTTCTGCCGAACTGAAGTCAAAACCAGGATTCTAACACAAACCAAATAAGCAACTGTTTATGTCGGTTTCAAGCATTTCTCATCAACTATAGTTACATTTTATAAACCAACTATAGTTGCCTATCCAGTTAGCCCGGCGTAACAACTATAGTTGCCTAGATAAAAACATATATTTTACTTGTATTACTTGAAAATGTTCTCGCAAACAACTAAAGTTACGCTAGCTACATTCTAAAAAACAAATATATAGAGCAATTACGCTTTTACCTCTGCTTGCAAACGTTGCAAAGTTAATTTTTTCTGCATTTCGTCCGCTGTCCACAAGTCGGCCGAGAATCGCCCGTCCTCGAACAACGACGCCCAACAATTCGCAGCGTCTACGCTCGCTTTAGACAGTAAGATTTTTATAGTTTTCTTTTCTTCCAACGACCAGAAACTTTCGTCGGAACGGACGGTACGAAAAAATTTCCCCTAAGAACAAAATCATGGCACTATTTTTGTTTTACAGATTCGAAACTTGACGAAACGAACCTGTAAAACGGGTTTCTCATGAACGAAGCATTTTATTTCCGCGTTGGTTATTAGGCATTTTATATCTTTAGACGACGAAACCGGACCATCTTTTAAAATAATTTCAATGAAAACTTCCTCCAAAGTTTGCCACCATCGGCCGAATTCCGTTTCGCATGGTACAATGCCGGATTTCTCGTCGAAATTCGTCATTTTTACGGATTTTCGCCCGAAAAGTAGTCGCAAACGCCGCAAATTTGTTTTTAAGCAATTCTATTGCGCAATAACGCAAAACTCGCGTAATTAGTGTAAAATTGAAGTATGCATATTATTTAATTGTCGTACACTATTCCTAACTTGCTTTTTAGAGTTATTGTAACGCGCCAACTTTAAATTCGAATTTGGTTTCTATGCAAATTATTTATTTAACAAAAAAGAGAATTTTGTTTCCCAATAAATTAGACAAACAAAAAAAACAACCGATAACAAACAAAAAATAACAAAAAATCGCAAATTTTCAACAAAATACAAAAAAACAACAAAAAGAACGCCCAAAAACAAAAAACGTCATAACAAAGGCAGTTTTGGTAAAAAAAAATTCGGAATGTAAGTAAGTTTTTTGTATACACGACTATTGCACGTGATTTTTTGATATAAACAATTTAAAACAAACAGTAACAACAAAATAATAAGAAAAAAAACCAAAAATCGGTTTTAAAATGCAATAAAAAATGAAAGAACACAGATTTGTTGAGAGGAAAATCGTCCGAAAAACGGCGAAAAAAAATCATTGGTGAGGTTCGAAATATAAATTGTTCATTTTAGCGAACTCGGGATATGTACAAGAATTTGCTTGTTGCAACATCGCAGCGGCACCGCCGTCGCTGCTGTGATGATGTTGCCGAGCGAAGTGCGCGTCGTACGTGCTGTGCAAATCCGAGTCGGACATCGGTCCGCCGCAAGCGAGATTCGCGTTGGTCGAGCACGGGACGCCGGCACCGGCCGTCGACGACGCGCCGCCGCTGCTCAGCGGTTCGACTTTGATTCTCACGTTCGGCATCCGATATCCGCTGTTCGCAGCCATTTGATGATGTTCGCCGTTGCCGACGATTTCGGCGGACTGTTGCTTGGAAGTGCTGGCTTTCTTCTGCTGCGAGCACGATTTTGTACCGGTTTTAAATGCTAGCGACCCGTCGCTGGCCGACATCGAATCTTCTGTAGTTCCGTTGGCGCCCGTCGTCGATGCGGCGTCGACATTTGTATCTTGTAACTTCAACGCGAACAGCATGTCGGCGTGCTCGGAGCCCAGCGTTCGCAAGTCGGTCAGCTTCATCAACAAGCGAGCGAATACGGTACGAGTCTTTGGTCTATGCACATCAATGTACGCTTGCAGGGTGCTCGTATAGACTTCTTGAATGTCTTCGACTTTCCTCGGTTCAACCAGCCCCGGGCGATCTAAAATCAAATCAGAGATGATCTATCATCAACAAGTTTAACGAAAGTGCTCGGAAAGCGACTAGCCAGCGCGCGTTTGAGCGATAAATTGATGATTTTACGATCGATTTACCTGAGAAAATGCTGATGGCCGTCAACAGAGCGTATTCGACACCGTCCACTCTCATTTTGGCCATCGACTTGGCAAATTCGAATATCGCATCCGTGGCTGTACCCATGCCAGCTTGCTTGTAAGCGTCCCTCGTGTACGACCAACTCGTGGTCTGATTTCCGAGGACGATGACGTCGGATTTCGGATCGTAACGCTTGGCTGTTTTCAACATTAAAACTTCAGTAGAACAAGCCTAAAAATTGTGAAATCGTTTTGACACCCGAAAGTTCAATGACCAAACACTTTTTCTTACTTTTAGTAATATTAACTGGTCATCTTTGTTCAACGACAGAAAGCCCGGTAAATGTTTGGTAAATTCGACGATCAATTGTACTGTTAAAATTGTCAGCTCGGCGAGATGTTGGAAATGTTGATTTTGACCCGAACTATCGTTTTGCCCGAACGTCTGCAAACGAAACGCGAAAGTTGACTCGTCGCGAAGGTTAACGAGCAAAACCGACAAACTTACAGAAAGCTTGGTCAAATCGTCGTCCGTCGGCATATCATACTGTTCCTGGTACAGCAATAGCCTGTGAATCAACTCCCTCTGTTCGGGCAGCAAACCGTTCGCGCTAGGATTCGGACTCAGGTTCTCCGTGGACGTAACCTGAAAATCGAAACAGATTCAATCGGCATACTGTAGATTCATGCATTTAGCAGACAAACCTGCTGAGGACTGTTCGACTTTCGTTCTTCGGTTGTCGAATTCGACGATCGCATTTTAATTTTCGATTCTCGTTTCAGTCGACATTGTTCCTCGGGAATGACCACTGAAAACAAAATCGACGCAATTAGCGTACTGTAGTTTCGTTTCGAATCTGAATCTGGTTTTACGTTCGGGTCTCATGCCGATGTCCAAACATTTCCGCAAGCGACACGCCTGGCATTTACGCCTCATGTACATGTCGATATCACAGTGGCCGCCGTACTTACAGTAATACATAGCTTTGCGAGTAATGCTACGACGAAAGAAACCTGCAAATCAAAAGTGGAAGGTCAGTGAGTGATCGATCAGTGGATAGCGGACTTGAGGTAAAAGTGGTCAAGTGATATCACTGGTATAATGGCACCAGAGGTCTAGTGGCACTATAGGTCTCGTTGCTCCAATAGTCTAGTGGCGTCGGTGGTCTGGAGGCTCCAATGGTCTAGTGGCAACAGTGGTCTAGTGGCATCAGAGGTCTAGTGATTCCAATGGTCGAGTAGCTCCAGTGGTCTAGAGGCAGAAAAGGTCTAGTGGCAGAAGTGGTCTAGTGGCACCACTGGTCTAGGGGCACTGGTGGTCTCCTGGCTCCAGTGGTCTAGTGGCATCATTGTTTTAGTGGCACAGTTGTCTAGTGTCACCAGGGCCTTGTGGCCCTTTGGCAAATGGGTACCAGTAGTCCAACGGTACCTCTGGTCAGACACTAAAAGTGCAGTGGCTAGTACCTTTGCATCCTTCGCAAGTAAGAGCATTGTAATGATAACCGGAAGCTTTATCACCGCAGACCAAGCATAGTTCTTCGGGCACCGAAGAAGTGCTTCCGCTACGAACGCCGGCCAATCGTTTTTTTGCTCGTAAATCGTTCGGGTACATCGAATTTCGCGCGTAATTGTAGGCGGGCGGGGCCCCGTTTACCCCACCGCCCATCGGACTATGAGGCGACCACTGCGAAGGCGACGTCGGCTCAACCGGTATAGACCCATTGCTGTGCATGGAACCTGAAGATCAAATTGCCTACTGTAACTTTCTTTCTATCTTGCGGATCATCGACGCGGTATACTGTATGTCTGACGGTTATAGTGTCATTTCATTAATAATTCACGTTTTTTTTTCTCGCCGACGTCTCACGTCGTAAAAACGCCAATCTCGATTTCAAATTTTGACTGATTCGAACGACGATACTTAGATCGTAAATTTTGCTCGTTTCGAACCTTCCAATGTTACAAAATCTCACCGACTGTTTGCTCAACGCCGTAAGCGCAATTTTCGGACGTCCTTGGCCAGAAAACGCACGGAGATGAGAAAAATATTACATAAAATCGTCGTGTCGACGAAATTCGCGAAATTTTCGGGAGGAGTAGACAGGGACAAAAATTAGCATAACGGGCGACAGTCGGACCGAAAATTTGCTTTTTACAGTCGAATTTCAACCGAAAACATCAAATTTCTCAGTTGAAAATCAAATTTCGCATTCGAAACATCAAATTTCTAAGTTTCAGGCAAAAAATGGAAAGATGACGTCATACAAAAATAGACAGAGGCTATAAAACAAAAAAAAATGGCGTGAAATTTGTTTTTGCTTACCATCATTGGCGTACGAATGCCACGAATGTCCATTGCTGTCGAAATGATGTGCGTCATTGAAATGTATCATAACATTCGTGTCGTGATACGGAGCCTGATTATCGGCCGCACCCCAATTCGTCATAGGCGGTAAATCTTGATAGGCTACAGTAGCCGTGCTCATGGTAATACAGTAATAGTACCGCTGACTGTATAAATTCGACTAATACAAAAATAACGCACGATTCGATTGATACCGAGCAAAAAATGTTCAGTCTACTACGTCAAAGAGATAGTTCTACGAATTAACAAAAATTTCCACTGGATCCATGCGGTAAACAACGCACGTCAACAGGTGATACACGACGACACGACCGACCCAGAAGACACCCTCAGTGACACATCGCCAACTCCGCCGCGGACGATCTTTCCTCACTGGCCAGATAAGATTACATCACCGGCGTGAGGTGCAAGTTTGAGGAAAGCGAATGTGAACCAACGATCGACGGACGACGACGAGATAGTATAATGAAATAGTTTCTCGTCCGGAAAGAGCAATCACGTCGCCCGACGAACGTCCGTAGACGACACGAATTTTGTTTTCGGATGAGCGAAACGAGCTACCGGCTGGCTCGGCTCTTCAATGGTCACACACGAGATAGTTTTGTTATTGCGGACCGGCGGCGGAGGAAGAGGAGGAGAGTCGGCAGTTCGAAACGTTTTTATTAATAATGTCCCGCTCCTGGTCGGCGGATCGTCGTCATCGATGTGCGGCAATAATACAAAAATACAGTGCGTGGACAGTGCGCAAACCATGCGCTTGCCTCGGCTCGGCTCGGAACGAAAGGGAAAACGGCGGCGGGCGCGCGAAAACCCAGCGACACATTCTCTCACGTTTCAGGGAAATGTGGATGCCCTCGGGGCGAACTCTCTCTCGCCGCCGAAACTTGCACCGTTCGACGGTTGGCCAGCGCCGATTTCTCGTTTCTGGCGAGCGTCGTCACGCGCCCACGACACAAACGCGACGCGCGAGCGAAACAGGTCGACGACGACGACGACTGTCACAGACTGGCGAAAACAGTCTGGTCCCAATGTCATAGACTACCTGCCCATCGACTATAGGCGCGGACGAGCGAGACCGATGAGAGCATCGGCGATCGACCAGACAGTATCGCAGAAACCGTGACGCCGTCCATGCTCGCCGCGCGTACAGTACCAGTACTGTACGGTACGCGGATGATGCAGTTTTCGGCGCTCGGCCCGAGGGTTTTCTAGTTTTACAAAAATTTTTCCACCGTCTGCAGTTCTCAGTAGTCGGTGGTAGATACCCATCGGCCCATTCCTGGAAAACTTTATCGGTGCGCATGGTAAAATGGCTCAAAGGTCGCGTTGCGTAACAGGCCGTACCATCGGCGACGGGGACGACGGACGACACTCTTAGTATTCTTTTTTGCCCGATAACACTGTATACAGTACTTGTACTGTGCGCGCGGCGAGAGTGAGAGAGAGAGCATCATGCATGCATGCACGCGTGTGCACGTTCGGTCGCCGGCGGTGCCGGGCGTCCGCAACTTGTTGGGCTACTTTATTTTTACAATACTACACACGTTTTTGTACTTTTCCCCCCGTATAATCATTTCGAAACATCAAAAAGACGACAGGAAACTATTTACGAGTTTTCAGTCGCCGAGAAAACGGAAATGTGTTACTGTCGTGAGATAAAATTAATTTTCTCGGAGAAACTTGCAACAAAAGCTCTCGAAAACAGCCAAAATGCATGTAAAAATGTAAAAATAGAAAATATTTGCTATTTTGCTCAAAACAGCGCAGAATTTGCTTCTTCCGCGAAAAACGACCTTTTTATGCCTCAAAAAGAATAAAGATTTGCTTTTTATGCTCAAAATGCAATTTCCTCTTTTACCTTATCAAATAACAATTTTTAACGAAATTTGCATGAAAACGCGTTAATTTTTGATACCCACTATTTCCTGATTCCCAGACAAGCATATTTTGTTTGTTCAAGACCTCTAATTATCCATGGACATTTTTGTAGCAATTATATTATTATTGGGAAACAAAATTTAATAATGCGCAAGCAGGATGCATTCACACCGTTTTGTGGGAAACAGTGTTAATCCGAGACGTAAAATGTCGCAAACTACAGCAACCTGGGGGGAGGTTTAATTAGGGGGTCAAACGAAATGACCCCTAAAACCAGAGTGTCCATCCAGAACGCATTTTTTGTTTAAAAAAATGCTGTTTTGAAAGTTCGCACGAAATCGTGCAAAAAACGCTCGAGAGACGTCCTCGTTTTCGAACTGTCGTAAAATTTGCATAGATTGCAGTCTACGACCACCGCCGACTGTAGTTGCCCCGAGGCGGTAAAACATTACTGTATAATGCGACAGTAATTGATGACTATGTTATTGACGCGAAAATATTTGTCTGTCGCTGCTAGACCTCGAAATTCTTGCGTCGATTCAACTTTCGGTCTTCAAACCAATAGAAATTTACAAAAAAAATCATCTTATTTACAAAAATAAAACAAATAAATTTCACAAGCTCGCGATGGAAAATTACACGAAAACCAGCAAACAAAACGAAGAGATCAACCCGCCGATTTACAGTATAATGTTCAGATGTCAAACGTGAACTTTGTCGTCGAGCGACGGCATTTTACAGTCTTCGGGCAGGGTGTACTGTTTTTTCAATAGTCGCACTTTCGTGCTGGAACCCTTGTTGGACACGACCGTCGAGCACGACTTTGTCTTTCGCAATTTTCGAATTCGTCGCCATATTCGACTGTCGCCGTCGCCGCCGCCGATCAGCAGTGACGTCACCGTCGATCGTCGCTGCGCGCAAGCGCTCGATTTCGACGAATTCGTCGACGGACGTCGACACACCAGTTGCATCAAGTGCTGTCGAAATTTGCTGCTAACCGTGCAATATAAAACAAAGTTCGACGCTTTATTCAACACGACCAACATGTTGGCGATGGTGGCCGCTTCGAGCGACGCCAACGTCCTGGCCGGTTTGTGAATGTAAAATCGGAACCATTCCAACAAATGTAAAACGGCCGACGGCGTCGACAACACAATGAACGACAATATGATAACGGCGACGGTGAACGCGACTTTGTGCTCGTTGCTCCTTATTTGAGGCGTCCTCGTCGTCTTGGCATTTTCCATCGCCTTCCTGTTCTTGTCCAAGTGATACAGTAAACTCGTGTTGAGCACAATCAAAATTAGCATGGGAACGTAGACGATGAAAAATGGCGAGATCAACCACGATACCTGGACGTATTTATACAAATTAGGATGCGCCGTCTCGTTGATTTGCATAAGCCCGTAGACGAATTTCGTGTTATTACAGTAAGCAGTTATAACTGGATTTAGCCAGACGAAATTGTAGCTGTTCAACGCGAATGCAGCGATGTAGATTGCAACTATAGTGAGAACTATACGCTTGTGGGTGAAGTACAGTTTGGCGTGCAATGGCATTTTAATCGCCACCACTCGTTCCATGGTGACCACCATTGCCAACCTGAAAAACAAAATTCGTGACTGGCTGAGCGACTTTACGAGTTAACATGCGCGAGCGAGCGACCGTTTTTCCAGAATTTTCCTTTTATTGTGTTCAGCTAAATGTCGAATATATTTTTGCGAGAAAACAAATTTAGCGAGCAAATATTTTTGTTAATTAAATTTTCTCACGAGTTTTCCGTGAATAGTAACGAATTTTGAGTTCTTTTCAAATATAAACGAGACGTTTATAGCAAAATTGAATTTTACGGCTTGAAAAGATGTAAATGAAGTGCGAAAATGAAATCAACGCCTCGAAGGCGATATTTATAAATTTCTCTCCAAACAATGCGAAAACGTTCTAGAAATTGCTTGCAAACAAAACGAGACAGTGACGTCACGCAGCCAGCGCTTACTAGTGCTCTAACGCAGTAAGCGACGTCGAAATTTAGCAAGCACGCGGTCAGTGCGCGAAAACCCTTCGCTAATACGGATTTAGTGCTTCATTAGCTCTTTAACGAGCACTTTCGTCAAACTTACCACGTAGACGCCGTTGAAAAGAAGTGGGTGATGGCAGTCAACGGCATGCGGGAATAAATGAAGAATTTCATATAAGCGTACGAACTTTGATACGACTCGAATGCGATAAGTTCCGACGGCCAGATGCACATGAAAAAACATAAATCCGCGAAAGCCATGGCCGACAGTAAGGCGTTGGTCCTCGTTCGCATGCCGCGGCTGTTTAAGATGATCAAGTTCAAAAAATTAGCCAGTAATCCAATGGTAAACAACGGCGGGAATAGGTATCGGCCTGCGATAATTTTTATATCAGTCAACGACATTGCGAAACTTTTGTTGCACAAAGTTGAATTATGGTCGACTTCCATTTTGTAGACGACAACTTTTGTTGCTATTTATCAAAATGATTTGTTTTCGACACTGACAAAGAGTCGGAACACTGCTTCGGCCAAAATTAAACCTAAAACGAAAACAGAAAGTAAACTTTTTAAATTGCGCTAGCTCCGTGCGCCGCACGTCGCCCCCCCCTCCACCCAAAAACAGATTCGTACCCCGAAATTGCTCAGAGTTGCCGAAAATTAGAATCGACTTTAGTTCCTCGTACGTTTTTTTCTTCTTCTTTCCTCTATTTCATTTTATTTCGTCCCCTCACTTCGATGCTCGGTTAAAGGAAGTCGTTGACGCGTATCGAGCCGAGAAAAACATGTTTTGTGACACTTTTCAAAATCGAAATCGGCTAAAAGCTGAAACGTGATTTCTTTTTGTTTTTTTTTCTTCTTAACCTTGTATTCTTCTTGCTTGTTCTTCAATTGCTAATGAGCCGCCTGCGAAGGGGGGCGGAGTCGTTTTACGGAGATTTCCACGAGATCTACGAGCCCTACAGTAACCCGCTACCCCGAGTCTCGTCCCGCACCCAATTAAACGGATAATTGGTCGGCTTGATTTACTTTAAGTGCAAAAAATAGAAACATAATCGTTTCATCGTTAAAACGCAGTCGAGATTCGTTTTCGCTGAAGAAGCGATTTGACGACGAGGAAAATACTTCTATAGTTAGTTCTTCTTCGTTCTCCTTGATGATTGAAATAATTTATGAATAAAATTTTTGATGGAAAACTACGTTTTTCAAAATGACTCGAAAAACATCTTTCAATGTCATAAACAATGTATAAAATTTAACGAACATCGCGCAAAAACTGAAACGAAGAAAAACAAATAACTCGGCGAAACTTTTCGGCGTCATGTGTTGTTGGGAAATCATCGAGAAACAAATTGCCGAATTCTTTTCGTCGGCTAATTTGCCGAAAAACAAAAAATCTGTTGTCGAATCTAAGTTGTTTATTGGAAATTCGAATGTTTTTCTTCTTCGAAAATATTGGCCACATTATCAATCATATATAAAAAAGGAAGTGTTTATTTTGTGAAATTTGTTTGTTTATTCGACATGCTAGACCTCGATTAAAAAAAGATTAGCAAGTACACAAAAGTGTTGTGAAACCATTAAAGAGGCTGTTTACCTACCATCTGTTGATTTGTTAGTTTACGTGCCCGCGGGTGCCGAAAACGAGCTAGCCAGTGAGTTTTTTTTTTACAAGTGGCTAGCAAACAATTTTGCTGTTTATTTAGTTCATAAGCGCGGTGTGACGTCATACCCGCAAATCTAGCTGTAATAGCCAGCGACGATTATCGATTCTGGCGAGCGACTAACGAGCTATTTTTATAAACTTGACGAATCGACACGTTTTTAGCTTGTTTCTCCAGTTATTCGACCTCGAAAAACGATTAACAAATTAACTAACGGCACGCCTGAACTTGATTTACAAATGTACAAACAACGCACCGCGATTCATGCGCTTTTTTTTCATGAGACCATTCCCTGCGATTTCGTGATCATTAATTTTGACTCTTAAACCGTTTCTTGAAAGGTAGCAGATTGGTTCATTTTTTTGCGTGCGAAAAAATTCAATTATCATTTTTCGTTGCGAAGCGCCAAGAAGAAGTTGTTCCAAGCAAGAACATTCTATGTTTTTGCTCGAAACGTCCGTCGGACGGACGAAAATAAATTGGATTCGAGTTTTCGAGTTTTTATCCGGTAAAAAAGCGGCTCGTATTAATTTTTTTTCTCAGCGGCTCGTTTGGGTTGGGAAGCTGGTGAAATTCGGCTGGAACAAGTTTATCATCCTCACCATCCCCGCGCGCTGCACAAAATCGAAATGATTTGAAGCTAATATCGCAAGGAAAAGAAGAAGAAGACGAAGAAAAAAAAGAGATTAACTTAGTTTCCTTACCCACCGTCGATTGATATCCAACAACAACACGCAATTTTCCGAGAGAAATCCAACCAACGCGGCGGGACGCCGACACGCTTCAGATACATTTTGTAAGGTTTCTCCCCCGCGTTAGCGTGTGGAATCAATTTCAAGCGACACAGCCTCGTTCTCGACGTCGACAATTCACTTTTATCCGACTCAATTCTTGTTTGGTCCAGTTACGTTTCAGGCAAAAACATCGGTTGACTGACGAAAGTCCGATTTCACGCAAGTCTTGATTTAAACGGAAGTCCGATTTCGCTGTAGCAGTTAGTTATCCATCCACTTCGTGGAAGTCAGCAGTTCACGCGGCGACTTGGCAAGTCGAAGGTTGAGTGAACCCTTCATTAGTACAAGCTAGTTACATTAATCGCACGCGACGCCAGCGATTCGGCGCTGTTTCAAGATCGACTCGCCTCGTTTTATCGCCACCATTTCACATTTTAAAACAAATTGCAGTCAGCAGCCAGTGAACCAAATTAATAGTCAGCTATCTCTCAGTGACGATGACCAATCATCGTCTATTGGAATTTTAGAAAAAAATCGCAGCTCTGCGTACATCGACAGAAGTCAAATTTTTAATTGATGGATGGAAATAATTTTACAGCTAGCGCGTCGATTTGCTCGGCTAGGCCGTTCGTCATGCCGTTATCGGACATTAAAATCGTATCGGGCAGATACTTGATACCGCCGCTGTTCACAGTCGGCGTCATTGGTAACGTTTTGAATTTACTGGTATTGAACAGCAAAGGCATGCGAACAAAAACCAACGCGCTTCTATCGTCGATGGCCTTCGCCGATTTGTGTTTTTTCTTTTGCGTTTTACCGACGGAATTGATTTCGTATAATCGTTTTCAAAAATCGCACGGTTACATGATATTTTTTATCAATTCTCGAATGCCGCTGACGGCGATGACGAATTTCTTTTCGACGGCTTCGACGTGGTAAGCTGACGTTTTTTTTGTTTTTCCAACTCGTTTTCATTCTCATTTACGACTTCGCCGCAGCGTCCAATGGCTGTAAAGGTTTAATCGAGCCGTAATCCTCTTAAGGGCTTATAAATAAAAATCTTAACAACTATGGCCGGCGATTTTCTCGCGGGAATTCCAGTGCGGTGCAATTAATTTGGATATATTTTAATTTCGTTTATTTCCTGTTTTTATTGCAATTGACTTGCTTGCGTAACACGAAAGTTGTTACACTTTGAAATCATGCGTGCACATTTGAAATCGAGCCAAAGCTAAAAATAATAATAAATCGTCGAGCGATTTTAATTCGATTTCGTAAACATCCTCGATTTCTAATTTGGCAAACGCGGAATCGACTTTTCTCATCATTATCCAGCAATTTTTTAAAACTATCGTAGCAAATCAGATTTCTTCACGCAGAAGTTTTTTTGAGTTCAGCAAACAATATCGTAGCTGTGACGAGAATCGGAATCAAAACAAGATTTTTGATTTTCAGGTTGGCTGTCTTCGTCACAGCCGAACGTGTCGTGGCAATCAAAATGCCCTTACACGCGAAATTCTATTGGAAACGATGGCGAATCGTGCTGACTGTCGTGCTGATATTTTGCTGTTCGTTCGCGCTGGCTTGCTATAATTTCGTTTGGATGACCCCGGTAACTGTGTCCTATTGTAACGGTACCGTATTCAACTACGGACTGCGATCGGTCAACGAAACCGTTTCGCCCGATTTGCACAAATACGTACAAATTTCTCTGCTGATCTCGCCGTTTTTCATCGTCTGCCTGCCGATGATCTTGTTGATCATTTTGAATTCTAATCTACTGTATTATCTGCATAGAAATCGTAAGAACATGATGAACGCGTCTAACGCGCCTCAGATGAAACTTACCGAGCACAAAGTCGCTTTCATGGTTGCCGTGATAATTTTATCGTTTATCATCTTATCAACGCCGTCGGCCATACTGTACTTGTTCGACTGGTTCACGACGTACGTGACGAAAAGCAGGCGCAGCGCCACTTACATCAAAGCGGCCACGGTGGCCAATTTGTTGGTCGTGGTCAATAAAGCTTCGAACTTCGTATTGTACTGTAGCGCCAGTAGCCACTTCCGCAGGCGGCTGATGGCGATGTTGTGCAGGCGCGGCGACGTCGGCAAGTTCGGCTCGTACAACAGTTCGCGCCTGGGCAGCCAACGGCGAACGACCATTACATCGTTGCTGGGACAGCCGGACGGCTCCAATTGGTTCCTGCAGCAGTTGAGAAAGATGAGCTTGGCGCGGACCAACGGATCTTCGTCGTCGCCCGGCTCCAAAGAGGACCTGCTGGAAATGAGGAATCTGTTGGACCCGTTCCGCAAACGGTCCAGTTTGGCGAAGGAGAGACGATTTTCGAACCCGGGTCCGGCCGTATTCGTGCCGGGTCATAAGAAAATGTCGGCTCAAAGACGATTCTCTCAGCCGGCCGTATCGAAACGAGGAGATTCTAAAAATTCCTTATGGTGAACATCCAAAACTAGAAAATTGACTCGCGCGACAGCCAAAAGTGTTCTGAAATTCTCAGAAATTGACGCGAACGCGAACGTCTGTAAAATTAAAAACGTGACCATTTTTGACAAAAAGCGGTCGCAAACGGTTTCCAGCCCTTTTTTTGGGAAAATTGCCAGCAGTGTATTAAAAATGTACTATTTTCAAACATTTGTTAATTTTGATTTTTTATTATTCAAAAATAAATGTATAATCGATTATCGAGCTTTATTTCACTTGATTATGATTTTTCGAGCAAATTCCGAAGATTATCATGTCGACGACTTCGAAAAATGTCAAAATGCTCGCGCCCAAAAACAACCCCAATGTTCCGCCAATGTCGCCTGAAAAAACTAATTTTCGCCACTGGCCAACCGCGTAACTTATCAAAAAGAGATTTCATACAAATGAGGCTGAAAAAATCGTACGGCAGACTTTGCGTGATTTTTTGCTGACTTAATTCCGAAAAGTAAATCGTGATGCCCAAAAAATTGGCTCTAAAGCAGAAAAAAATCAGTGAAACATAAAAATTACGGGATTCCAAAAATTTACGAGTAAAAATCTGTGCCCCAATCCCATTTATCGTTGTAGCTGATCAAATCGTCGTTGAGATTTGCGAAAGCTGTGTGAACAGTGGAACATCCTTTGTTAATTAAATTATACAACGTTTTCGTGTCGTTGAGCAGCACGTCCAAATTTTGTTCTAGCATTTGAAAAAACGAGTAATAATACGAATTAGACGATTGGATTGTGGCACAGCATTGCTGGGATTTGGAATCATCTGAAAAAAATAGATCGTCACGCCTTGCTGATTACAGTCCCTCTCGCGAGCGTACTGAAGTAGAAGCATGACACAAATGGATTTGCGTTGCTGTGCATGTCGCAATTTGATGTGTCAATCGGATAATGCAACAATGCTGTGGAAGCAAAGTTAATCGCTAGCCAGAACGGATTATTTGTTTCTTCGTCCGATAATCGAGCAAAAATTGCTTGCGTAAGGTTGTCGGACGTCAACTGTTGCAGACTGGTCATAAAATCGCCCAAGCTGTGAACGTAGTCTTTACACGTGACGCTCTGAAGTGAAACTAAATCAGCCACCGACTGTGTTACAAAAAAGCACAATTTCTCACGTAATCGTTCGGAAAACTGTCGTACTTTAGTTCGTTCAGAGCCCAATTGCGTTTCGTTAGTTGCAACTTTTTGAAACTATCGATGTCGTGCAATAGATCGCCGAAACTTTTGAATTTCGACATGTCGAGTTGATAATCATCGTTGAACGGATTGTACAAAAGTTTCTGCCATAGTTGCCAGCCGACGAACACTTGCATAGTGAAATTGTAATCGAAAATTAATTTTTGTTCATCGGACAATGTCCACTCGACGCCGTTCATAAGGTTTGAAGAGTTGATCGGATTTGCGCTGTTTTGCGCACTGGCCGGTGAATTAGATGAGCTCGATTTTGAAATAATGTCAGCGAAAGTTTCGTAGAAATTTTTGTAAGATGTAGAAAAAGCCTTCAATCTGTCGCTATTTGATTGATAAGTGGTCACGGTTGGCCACAATCCGAGCAACGAAGCGTTGCTAACTGCGCTGTCTACTGCATCAATTAAGGCACGCATTTTCTTCGTAGCCAGTGCATCTTTTCTCACAGTCGCTTCCATTGCATTGGTAAAATCATTCAGATTCGAAGATCCGTAGGTGTCTTCCAAGCTACTCATAGTTCCCTTCGCTATTTTGGCCATGGCCAGTGAATAAGTGTAACCATCTAATTCGCAGCTTTCATTGCAAGTCGACAGATTGCTTGTAATACCTGTACTACTGAAACTTATTATCTGAATTTGGCGCTATAGTGGGCGCGGCCATCTTACTTGTTGTGTTGAAAAACAATACGCAATCGAAGTAGGTTTCGATGTTGCAAGCAGCCACATCTTAAAAATTAGCCAGTGAAATGCGATTTTGCACGAAACCTGCGAGAGCACGACACTTTACTTGTTTTTGGAGCGTAGTGCGGGGAACAGTTGCACGACTTTTCCATACCGGAATAAATTGCATCCAGTCCGCAAGTTGCAGCCGAATATTGATGTTCGGTGAAGTGTGTAGTTTCTCGTTGATCAACACAAGAAACTATTCTTTGTTCCTATAACGATCTAATGAAACAAAAAATTTGTTTTCAAACATCCTTTACGATACTTCTGCATATTTCAACCCGA
Organism: Prionchulus punctatus; assembly: GCA_034698125.1. Taxonomy (NCBI): domain Eukaryota; kingdom Metazoa; phylum Nematoda; class Enoplea; order Mononchida; family Mononchidae; genus Prionchulus; species Prionchulus punctatus. Next base: position 22,592 of record JAQGBA010000585.1, read on the forward strand.
AGACAGTGACGTATCCAGGGGCGACGTCGATGGCGTTTTTCGATGGATCAGGGAAATCGTCGGTGTCATAGAACAACACCTTTCAGAAATATGCTTCTGTATTTCAACTATAGATTGTACGGCACAGCATGTCGCTGTACCTTTAAGCTGGACATAGACGATGGTCCCGGCATACTTTCGTACTCTTGTATGTTGAGGAAAAATTTTAGTGCACTGGATGATCCTGCTTGAGTTATATCATAAGTATCATTGAAAACATAGCATGGTCCGATGTCTGTCATTTGCGGATGGAAGTCTGCTGGGCCGCAACGCGAACCAGATGGTGTAGTACAGCTAAAAACAGTTCAAACATGCAACTACAGAAAGTAGACAGTGACGTCACAATGCTATCAAAGTTGAAACAGCATCTACGAGTGGCTAAGTTAGATTATCAAAGATTTTAAAAGTTTTGGCAGCATTTTATCGGAGATTGAAAAGTTGACACAGCATTATATCAAAGATGAAAAGGTTGTCACGGCATCTTACTCGTATCAATGATGGAAAAGTTGGGACAGCATATTATCAAAGATGGAAAGGTTGTCGCAGCATCTTATCGAAGATGGCAAAGTTGGGACAGCATTTTATCAAGTATGGAAAAATTTGCACAGCATCATCAAAGATAGCGAAGTTGGGACATCATCATTTCGCGGCAGCATTACTCCATTAGCATTTCACTTATGTTGTGACCGAAGGCTTTCATGAACAGCTCGGCATCGTTTTTAAAGCTCTTCGATAGATTGGACAAGATTCGACTGTAGTTGTCGAAATTGGGCGGATTGAATTTATTGGCTTCGCTAGATTTGCTATTCCATACACTTGTCACCAATTCGTACAGCTGCTCGTACTGATAGACCTTGCTTATTCTAAAAATATGATCGATATCGCATTGCGAATCGCTCGAAATTTGCATCGGATTTACCTATACATGTTCGAATTGCAAATCATAACTGACGGAAATCGAAGAGACGATGGATAATTGAAATCGATCTGCGTACTGATTTCGTAGGCCAAAAATTTCGATAGTTGCTGATTTACTTGGATGTAGACCAGCACGCAACTGCCAACTAGCAATAACAGCCACACGACGCTGTGAGGTAAATCGGTCACGTGATTCACTATGGTTCAACAAGCCAACAGGCAAACTATAGTTCGATAGTTCAGCAAGCGAAAAGCGAAACTGTAGTTCCTTAGTTCAGCTAGCCAACAAGCCAACTATGGTTCTTACTTGCGAATGAACCCTCGAGCGAATAAAAACTTCAATCCGTGCATCGTTGTTTCAGTGGCGAAGTTTCTAACGACTTCCTTGCGAGTGCTGGCTTCGTCGATTGTAGACATCTTCTTGATTTGCCCGATTTAGCTAGTTTGGCTGAAAGTAAAATCAAACTAAAAAGCAGCCGTGGCTAGCGACATTTCTGGTATGTTCATCTCTCAAACTAAAAATAGTTTTTAATTTATTCGAAAGAGAAATGTACGAATTTATCGATCATTGGAATTACCATAACAATAATTAAAAATTAAAATAGCATCGTCTAAGAGATACAAATTAATATTGCAAAACATATTGAATAAGTCGAGATCCCGAAAAGTATTCACTGGCTAATGAACTAAAAGTCAAAAAATTCAAAAATTGGTTGGCTTAAGCGAGTTTAGAAGACGCAATTTTAGTTTCATTTGCGCATTTTGCTGACTGAATTTTGATGAAGTTTATAAAATCAGCTCAAAATTTGCAGATTTTTTTGGCCTCACCAATGTTTAATTCTTTGCTAATTATCTTCATTAAATCGTGCTGTAACTATGACAGCAAATCAAAATGCAAGGCTGAGCCTACTAGTTAGTCGCGCTGTCGATTGGCTTGTTCTCATTGAGAGCCAGAAATTTTTTAGTTTTCAATGAACGTTCCAAGTCCAGCGGCGAGTTCTTCGTTTGCGCTGTCTGCTCGTTCGCTGGAAGAACTTCGATTTCGATTTTTAGCTTGCTCGACATCGCCGCTGGGTTTTGCTCGCTTCTCCGCTGCCCAGTCGACTTTTTTTGCTTTTCGAAAATGAAATCGTCCATCGTCTTGTTATTATTTTTGTTCACTAAAGTTTACGTTAGTTTGCTTTTATTAATAATTTTTCATAATTTCAGCTTTTGAGATACAAATTTTAAAACAAATTTTGCGTTGTGGCTTGCAACTTTCGATATTAGATTATGAAACAGATCATTCGACTGCATTAACGCAAATTCGCTTTTACAACATTTTATCTGATCAACACCCAGTTTTTTTAGTACTTTCCAAGCAGAACGGCCTTGGCAAGCATTCGCCATCGGTCCAATGAGTTTTTATGCCTGAGGCGCTCTAAACTCATACTGACTCAAACGCTGCAAAAAAGCTGGCTGTATGATTTTTACTAATTTACCACAGCGATTGTCTGCTCGATAAACAAATTTTCGAAACTTGCTCGAAAACCAGTTGAAAAAACAAAAAAAAATGTAAATAGACTTTCGCCTTTTGTAGAGCGGCCAGATTTCGGAAATGGTCGACACAGCGAAAGCCGTCTGCAATTTTGTTGTCGGCGGAACTGAAATGTAAATCAGTTTGGCAAATCAATTGCTGGGAAATTTTTCGATTTTGATGTGTTGTTTTTTTGTTGCAGTTGCGGCGAAAGCAACGCCTTCATCGAATACAAATGCTGCAACTTTCAATGCTGCTCGGGTTTGACAACTTTGAGCATGTAATTCGAACAAATATCGTCTCGTAACTTCAAATTGCCAACAGATTTTTTGTTTTTCCAGCGGAATTTTGGCCGCAGCAGGCGGATTAATCGCGTTGATCGTCCTGTGCTACGTGTGCTGTTGCTGTTGTTGTTGCAAGGGCAAAGGCGATCGTCGAACTCAGATTATTCAAATTTTGCCCACTACCCATCCAAGTGAGAGAAGTTACTGAATTTTGCTCGTTTCTTATCTAAAATCGACGTTTTATTTGTTTATTTTCAGTTATCAGCAGCGATTTGCCTCCGTATAGCCGTTTGGAAGGATAAAAAAACGTTGCGATTTGATTTTTTTTTGTTGCCTTTTTTCATTTTATGTTTTGCTGAAAATGAATTTTTTCTATTTGCTTCTAAAGGGGTTCTTTAAGTAAAAAGCTGTAAATTTATTGATTCGTGTTTTGTTTTTTCACTTTTGGAGCATTTTTTGCAATAAATTCGTCTTGAAAAACGGGTCCTTGCTTAAAACAATCATCTCGAGGACACTTTTTGCGTTTTCCCAATGGAAAATCGTCACCATTCTCTAATGGAAATTTGCAGTTCTAAGCTTCGAGACATAACTCTTGTCTCACACTTCCTCTGCAATGGAAGCCATCAAAAACAAGACAGCGAGCAACAAAAATTGTCAAAAAAATCTTTAAAGACATTACAAGTCGCTTTTGCCGTGCACTTATAAGTTTTGTTTTTTTGCATAAAAGTTGCTCGAAAAATTGAGAAACAAACAAAAAAAAAGGCATGTAACATCGAAAGTTTCAAATAAAGCGCCAAAATGCAAGTTTTTTGATCAGCAAGTGCACTGATTTACACATATTTATTTTGAATCCAGTGCCTTATTCGAAGCGGCCGGAACAAATTTCGGGCTCGATTGTTCACTGGTCATTTTTATTGATCGTTGACTGAGGTTTGTGTTCTCGTTGTCCGTTTTAACACTATTCGTCATTCAAACGGTCATTTTTTTTCATTTTCTATTCGAAATCGGGAAACAATGAAGAATGCGGCCTTCTTGTTGTTCGGTTTATTTTGTGGACCGATTGTGGTATGAATTTACTCAAAATTTGTTTCTTTTGTGATCAACGCCAATTGACTTTTTAATTTGTCATGGGATCTCGAAACTACATAAAGGTCTAAAATTAAATTTTCGAAATTTTATCACGAAGTTTGAGTTTTATGTAAAATTTCATGATGACTTTATAAAGATAGCTCGTTGCCCTACTGTACAAACATTTTTTCGTCTGTTTTCGCTCTTTAACTCACTGGACATGCGCTTTTTCGTTGTTTTTGCTTGTTAACCCACTGGACAGGTCACTTTTGCGTTGATTTTTGCTCTTTTCCGAAGCTTTTCACGTTTTTGAGACGCCAGATGTTGTTCGCCTTGTGGTTCGTGGGGAATCTTTGCTTCTCGTCTCATTGAATATTCGGAAAGGTTGAATAGTTTTTCTTCGATGGCGGGCGGCCGGCGTCTGGCGAGAAAACTAAAAATCTGTCGCGACAGGCGTTTAAACTTGCTAGAGTTGTATCGAACCGCAAAAAATTATCTGGGGTCGTATCAATATTTGCAAACATTCGCAAACAAGCAACCAACCAAAGGTCAACTGTAAATTTGCTCGTTTCTTCACGAAAACTCACCAGAATTTTGTTTTTCCAAGCTATTTTTTGTTCTATTTTAGTGTCAAGCCGACATTTTCAGCAAAATCGTAGTCGCAGCCGCTTGCAATGCCGGCTTAGTCGATTTGACTAAAGTGTATGGGGAAAATCGAATTTTGGTTGAGTAAAATCACGAAACTGACGCCATCTTTGCTTTTAGTTGCGGCAATCCGAATCTGTTCATTGAATATTACTGTTGCGATTCGCAATGCTGCTGGAAGCTGTCTTCTTTTAGCTAGTGAGTCAGTTTCACATTAGGACCGATTTCTTGTTTTTAAAGTGCTATAATGGGCCTTTTGCCTGTTCAAAGTCGTTTTGATATGTTTTTAGTTGCGCTATAGTTGGAACTTGCGCCGTCGTACTGATTATCGGAATTTGCGTCTGCTGCTGCCGCGCCTGTTTATCATGCTGTTCCAACAGTCCCAGCAATGGTCGTCGAGTTGAAATCGTTCAGTTTTCAGCGGCCAATCAAAGTGAGTCGCCTATTATAATAATTTGATAATTATATTTTTTGCTATAAATTTGATAAGACAATTATATTTTGTATATGGTTTTGATCATTTTCTAGCTCACGCCACTGATCAGCATGCTGTTCCTAACGTCTACTCGAAATATCCTGCCAACGGCTTAGCCTGAAGATTTTAATTTTTTTCCCGTTAATTTATGTTTATCATGAAAAAAAGAAAGTAGTCTTTGATGCAGTCGTGTAAAAATATTTTTTAGCCTGATTTCGATTTTATCTGATGGCAAAACGTGTACTAGGGACCATTCCCACGTGATTGTATTATTTTGTTCAATTTTTTATGGTGCTTTGTAATTCAAATTAGTTTTTGTGTCAGTCTTCTCAGTAAAGTTTGTTTTTGTTGATTCGAAAGAGTAAAGAGCAACTGACACCTATAATACTTGCCCACTTTTTGTTTGCATTCCACTAATCGGGACATTTACAATAATTAGTTGAGTAGAATCGTAACTGCAGCCTTTTGCAGTTGGTTTGTCTGTAACCGTGAATCATTTTTGTATAATAATTCACAATTCATAGACGAAAATCGTTTTCAGTTGCAACCAACTGAATTGAATCATCGACTTTCACTCGCAGGCTGCAATGGCTTTTGAAACTGTCCAGTAAGTAATTTTGCAAAATTATGCTGGTTTTTTGCCTGTAAAATGCTGCGACTTTTTAACTATCACGCTCGATCCCTGTTCAAGCGGATTCTCAGTAAACAAGCTGAAACTTCCATCGATCGTGATATAATTAAATCATTTTTTAGTTTCGCCATATTCGGAATATTCGTCATTGTTATCATTTTCAGTACGTACATCTGGTGCTGCCAGGTCTGCAGTATATCATGCTGTTTCAATTTGTCGATGTGCGGTAACAGTCGTAGAGACTATACTCCATTTTCAGTATCTGCGAATCAAAGTAAGTCATTGGCTTTTACGTCTGTAAGACACGCTGTATTAGTTGATTGCTGATTATTTTTTAGGTCAAGCCAGTGGCAAGGTTGCCTCAAATATTCAATAAATCCTTAGATTGATTGTTTTTCCGTTTATTTTATGTTTTAAAAAATTTTTATATTTGTACTGTAAATAAACATTTTTCAGCAGAAAAGAAATCCTAAAGTCGAGGTTAAAAAACTGCATTCGGGTATTGATTTTAGCTTACAAGGTGATAAAGACAACGACCATCCGTCTAACTGAATCTAGATTCGCGCTCATAAACTCGTATCTGAAACCTAATTGCAAATCTCAACTTTCTAACCAATTTTGAAAGGACTTTTATTCAAATCCTTTTTTTTAAAATCTGTCACCTATGCTAACATTTTGATCGACTTTCTGTCAGATTTAATTCAATTTCTTTGACTGTAGAGCATTTTTCTGTAACGGCTTCTAAATTTTTTCACACATTCTGGTCCACCAGATTCATTCATCCTGCAACCTGTGATGCAATTGGAGGCGGTTTAGGAAGTAACTTTAGAAAGGATAAAATTCAACGACCTTTCACTGTCTAAGAATTGTCGTCCTCAAAGTGATATTCAGGTTGCTTTTTAGTGACAGAAATATTTGAGCTGGTTTTAGTTTAGCAATGTACGGCGTTTGCGCTTGCATGCTCATTTTAGTACAGTAAAACCTCGATATAACATGTGGGCAAGGAACCGGAATTTTCACATGTTATATCAAAGCACATGTTGTATCAAGTGTTCAGAA
>JAQGBA010000586.1:0-29168 GCA_034698125.1 Prionchulus punctatus
AAAATTTAAGCATCATGTCAAGTGCTTACCACTAATAATCGATTATCTCGATGAAAATAATTAGCATATTTTTAATGACCATAAAATTTTGCCTCGAAATATGCTAATTTAAATTTTAACAAAAAATTTTAGAGTCGGTCCCCGATTCGACAGTTATGCCGAGAGCAATATCGGGTAAATAGATTTAATAACGATTAATTAGTAGTTTATTTATTTATAAATTGAATATTTCTTCAAAGAAGTTAAAACGAAGTGGAAAATTTTGCGTGACAATTATGCATCGATAATCGGGCGATGAAAGAAGCTAACCAAGTGCCGGCGCAAGCTCACGAGAAGTATTACCACTCCGACCAATTGTATGAGGCCACTTACGAAAATTGTCAGTCGTGAATCGCACTCTTTTGCAGCAGAAAGTTTCCAATTTATGTATCTATGCCTCACTCGCTGACATTGATTTTGCTATAGAACTTAAGCCTGCTGGCATTGATTTTGCTATCACTGCATACGAATGAATAAGTTGTATTCATTCTCATGATAAAACTGTTATCGCTTGCAACCGAGGACAAAAAAACGAGGAAAAATGATAAAAAAATCTAATTATCCAGATAAATTACACCGCATTCAGGTTCAATTAACACCCAAAACGCCCCCCCCCCTTCGAATATGAATGACCAAGCGTTTGGTGGGGCGGTTTTTAGCTCGCGTTGCGCGTTTCTGTGTAAAGCGCGATCGATGAACGCTCGCGTTCCACGTTTCAAACCTGACGCCAACGCCAACGCCAACGCCAACGCCAACGAGTAGTGCGGGCCTTCGTTTGTGAAATTAGTTTTTACGCGTTTGGATGTCGAAATTTCGATTTCATCGGCAACGGCGGGATATGATTACTGGTCAAATTCAAAGCATACACGTCTTTCAAGCGTTCGAAAAAATAATAGCTGTAAACAATAAATCGACAGACTTGTTACTTACAAAACTACCCAAAAGTTGCCTACAAGTGTTTTAAAAAGTTGTATACAAGAGACTACAAGTTCTCTACAAGTGACTTCAAATAATTACAATAAGTTGCAAGTTGTCAATATGTGACTAAGTTGTCTACACGTGACCCCAAGATGCCTAAAAGTGACTTCAAATTGCCTGCAAGTGGCTACAAGTGACTGCAAATTGCTGCAAGTTTACAAGTGTCTGAAAATTGTCTGGAAGTGGCTGCAAGTTGTCTACAAGTGACTTCAAATTGCCTAGTCCCCAAATCGCAAGTGGCTACAATCAGTCTTAAAGTACTTACCAAACTTTGCGAGCAACTGCCAACGTACAATATTTCGATTGTTGACGATTGTGATATGAGCATAACGTGTGCGGTTCGTAGTCCCAATTCGTTTCCATCAACAGTTCGTCGAATCCCATTAAGTCGGTCCGTTTCGGATTCACACCTTTGAACGCGCATAATAATACGAACAAGTCTCCAACGTTGGAAATTTTCTCGGCCGGAACAAAATATTTGGAACCTGAACGTCAAATATAAATCGGTGTTTTACTGTAGCGATTGTACATTCACTGTACACTACCTGCTTTATCTCGAAGTACTTTAACGCCGCCTTGCACGGAATTGAACTGTTTGGTTAAAACGAAGACGCGAAATTGGTTCGATTGTTTATGATAATAGAAATTTTTGATTTCTTCGAGGATACTTCTATAATCGTCTCGGCTTTCGGTCGGAGGGCGTTCGGGTGAAATTTGATGAGTCTCTGACGCTGAAACATTATAGTTCTACAGTTTAATCGATTTTTCAAGTTAGGTAGCAAAAAAACCCACTGTCTATCCACGGAGATGAACTGTGACAAGCTTTTACCTTTTTTAGAACTGAGCATTCGACAATGATCCGGAATAAACACTAAAGAAAACAAATTTTATCACTTTTAATACACAAAAGCGTTTCACATAGTCGACTCACTCGGTTTCAGTATTACAGTATATTGGCTTATGATTCCTCTGGCTAACGAAAATTCGACCATGGACAATTCGGCTGGCATGTACTCATGAGAATTTGTTTCGAAATAATTTTGAACAGAAATGACAAAAAACGATTCGACGGTTACTTCTAGAAAGGACATCGAAAACAATTTAAAACAACTAAACTTTTGTTACGATCTTACTTTTAGCTAAATACTCTCCACCCAAACTCCAAGTCAACGCGGTTTTCAAATTATTGCGGTCTTTTTCTCGTCGTCTATAGAACTTATCTTCGTCTTCGGGGTCGTACTAAATGAAATTAAGTTAATAAGAAAAAACACCTATTTGGTTTATATAACAAATCGGCTTGATAAAGCGTCAAAATGAGAAACTTACGAAAATCACTTCTTCGTCGTCGTCGAACGATTCTTCGGACGACGTACCGTCGCGTTTTTGTTTTCCTTTTATTCGACGAGGTTTATTGCGTATCATTCGTTTTTTCGTACGAAATTCGACGCTATTTTTGTATTCGCGAGCTTTTTCTTTGTAAATAGCTTTCAATTCGGGCGATAAATGATACCATTCGAAACTGGCTAACGGCACGACGTCGTCCAATCCGCGCGGAAATCGTTTACCCTTCAATTCTTCTCGATCTTTCACCGCCAACATGTACATGTAAAAACTGTTGCAACTAATTTTCGTACCGGGCATATTGATAAATAAGCAAAATATTCGAACGAAAAAACAAAAAAAATTACTGAGAAAAAAACTAAAACCGACCGTCCGGTGGAAGAACAACCGCTGAACTGAAATTGCTGTGTAACGTGCTACGGTCAGCGTACGGCATGATGTCAACGCGATATTCGTACACGAAGTCATTTGATTTGTTTTATGACACATTTTGTGGATAATTTCGAAGTGTTTTTCGTTTATTTTTGTTTCTTAATAAAATATTTGTAGATTTTGCCGTAATCCAAAGTTACGAAGATTTTCATTCCTCACTTCTACGTTTTAAATAACGGTGTTGATTCTGAAAACCTGGAACAAAAAACCTTCACTGTCTAAGAGTATTCACCGTCTGCGTATTAAAAATTCGAATATTCTGCTGACTAAGGGCCAACGAAATAGCAAAGATGTTTTTCGACGCTTCATACAAATTTTTGCACCGTCCAAAGCAAGAAACCGTTTAGTAGCCCTTATGTTAGCCGATGCACACCCAGACGAGTGTCGGGTATTGGTTTACCGAGGATTCGGCAAAGCCGAAAAATAAATAAGACCGTCGGTGCCAGACGTGTGCAAGCTATCCGCGAAACTTTTTTTCCTACTGACTACATCGCAAACGACTACGTTTACGAAACCGACCAACGTACGAGGGGTTATAGGCGGGTACCGTCTTTCGGTCTGCTATTAGAGAGGACCATCAGAGAAACGTACCCGAACGTCGTCGACCGACAGAAACCTCAGAAAATCTCTCCTCGCAACAAATCAAACGGGCGCAAAATCCTTTACGCGCACCACCACTCATCATTTTTGTTTTTCTAGCCATTCATCGGTGCTCATTTCATTTACGAATGTTGAGGTTCATCGCCGTCGAGGGTTTGTTGGTCGGTCGGCGACTACAACTCAAAAGTTAGTAATCAAAAGTTGCTCTCATTCGAGCGATTCGAAGCCGAAAAATGTAACAACATTTTTCGAGGCAGCTTCATCTTGTGTTTTTACCTCGAAACTCGTCCTGAATTTATTACGCTCGATGCTTCGACTCGTTTCGTCGGACGGACCAAATTTATTTGTCACAACTTCGACTTTCGAACAATATTTTTGCTTGTTAACTCACTTACCCGACCCGTCAACCTCGTTTTGTGCGGTAAATAGGTGTTTTTCCTCGCCACCTATCGTTTATTATTTATTTATACAGTACGGTTCACGTTTTTGAAATTCGGAAAGTGCCACTTTCGAAAAGCACAAGGTGAGAAAACAGAGTGAGTGTGTGAGGGCTTTTTGTTTTTAAAATCTTTATGACAAATGACTCGACGAGGTTTGTGTTTATTTTAACTCGTGTCAAAACGACACCTGTTCATTATACGTTCAATTAAGTTTTTGCCCGTTGAGAACAAAAGGACGACTGTAAATTTGCACGAATCGATGCGTTTAGATGCTAAAGTGTGATCATGATTTACTGTTTGAATTTCTAAGTAAACCACGAGCTAAGTCATTTCAAGATTTCGCCAAGCCACTTGCAACCCATTGCAACCCCTTGAAACCGTTTGTAGATCACTTGCAGTCACTTGCATCAACTGGTAATCAATTTCAGACGAATATTTTTATGTTTTGTCTCTATGTCTCTAAAAACTAAAATACTAACATGTTTTTTGTCTCGTCTACATCGAAAACGATCCTTTACACGTTTCAAAATATTTCACTCCCTGTCGAGCAGACATTGAGTCGTTAGTGTTAGTGTTGTGTTTTTTTTTGTTTCGTTTTCGAAATGTGTTCGTTTCTTTTGTTGCCGTTCGATCATCGATGATTAACGAACTGACATTAGTAAACACGGCGCAGAGCTGCAACCCCCCCCCCCTCTTCGACTATCTTAACGAGAAATCTCGACTCTTTGGAAAAACTTTTACGAGTAAACTTTTTCGACCGTAAAAACGGTTTTCTATAGTTGAGCGTACTGTAAATGTATAGTGAAAGTGGCGAACGACAAAACGGCATAGTTGGCAATCATTACAAGCGCAAACCATCCAGTTTCGGGCATTGTAACGACTTCGCGCCCATTCAAAACGGCAGTTAATGTTTCATTTTTAGAATCGAAAGAGAAATTTTCGAAACGTCTAAACGTCGTCGCCTGTCAACTGTAGACAATCAATCACGGATCTATATTTGAATTCCCAATCTAATGTAACCTTGTCCGATTCTATCTTATCTTTCATTACGATCCCCAAACCCTCCCCTCTCTCTGGCAACCCACGGCGTCTACCAGTTTTTATTGGCCCGTCCCTTCTTCCCAGGGATTCGGTGCCAATAAGAGTCGTCGCACGTCGTGAAAAACAACAATTTCGATTTCTAAAACGCCACTTTTTGCCTTGGTTTCAATGCGAAACCATGCCGAAACTCGATTCACGAAAAATTCGTCCAGAAAGAGAAACATCATTTTTGAAGACGTTTTTTCCCTCGATTGTTTTTTTTTGGGGTGTCATTATCGTTTCACATTCGACGACAACGGCGACTCGAATTTCACAACAACTGTTCAAAATTTGCCAGCCATCGAGCAAAAATCTCGGATCCTCTTTCACTAAAAACGTTTCAAGTCACTTTGTCCAACCCTCCTTGAAACTACTTTTCGCTTTCAAACAAACACTACAGAGGCAGAATTTTTATGTCACAGTTGTCAAAATCGAAAACATGATGGCGTAGACCGTTTGAACTCGAATTTGTAAACCTCGGCAACAGATGTACATCGTGTTTCACAATTCGGCGATTCATTAGTTTCGTTGACGGTCGAAATTTTGTTTCATAAAATTTGTTTGATGTCATTGTTCGTTTTCGACCATTCGCCGCCCATCGGTCCGTAGGCCGACGATGCCCCGAGGGGTGAAACTCTTTTGCGACTTCAAACGAATCTCATGCGATTCGAAACATGTCGTCCGCCATTCATTGTCCGACGTCGACGACGACCTCGGTTAATTTCGGTCGTTTGTAAAAATGGTCGAAATTGTTTTCATGAAATTTTTGGGTGAAATTTCCTTTTCGATTCAACAATTCAAAGTCGGCGTTCGTTGGTTCGGCGACGACGATATATTTTTAAACGTCCATTTTGAGTTTCGAACATTGTTGTCGTTCGTTTTGTTATTGTACTCGGATAGGTGCCGAATCAGTGTCAATAGAGGATAGAAAACGAACCAAAAATCGTTTCGTATATTTTTGTTCGCGCAAAAGGATTATCGTTTCCTACGTAAATCGTACAGTAATGTCGACAAATAAAACTAATTGGTCGTACAAATGGGTCGGTTTCAAGAACAAAAAATTATTTCATTATTTCAATAGAAACGAAATTAGTAAGTGAAAGTCTTACTGTAGTTTGTAAGCTGCTTCGATTTCTCGACACGTTCAGCATAATTTTATAACTCCATTTGAAATGTAAACGAGATTCGAAGCGATCCGTTAAAATTGCATGAATGCGGAAAATTTACCGTAAGTCAATTTTAATGACTCGTTTTGCGAAAAGTTTTTTTTCGTCGGGAGCAAATATCGGGACGACAGCCGCCTCGAAATTTCAAACAGAAAAATTAAGCTCATTAAATTCTTACGTACATACATTAGCCAAACAAAACCGAGTCGAATATTAAAAACTGGTTACAGAAAAACTTTCATTCATTTTGCGGTGTGTCATTTCGTGAAAATGCGCGGAAAGTTGTGCGAGAACGCAACTTTTTGCGTTGTCTACGATGTTTTCTTTGTTTTTTTAGCTGACTTCTGACGAAAGTTCGTTTTTAGATGACTTTTTGATGTGAAACTGCTTTTGGTCGCTTATGATGACTGTGAAGGCAGTTTTTTGCACTGTCTAATGCGTTTGCTTTGTTTTTGGAGACGACTAATATATGTATTTCAGGTGATACCGCTGATAAAGAATTTAGTACGTATTATCGTAGCGTCGTTTGTCCTTCTCCGCCCGACGACGATTATCCTCCGATGCTTTGGCAATCGCGCAGTAGTAGTCGTATAGATGCCGCATCGTTGCTAGCTTCTTCGTCGTCGGTCGACAATAGTTGTTCCTCAACGAAACAATCTTCGTCGTCGTCCGCTGGGACGTCGACGAATTCGGAATCCGCCGTTACTCAATTACCTTTAGCCCAACACGCTCGCCTTTGTTCTTCGACGAGTAATTTGCAACGAGTGATAACAACTCAAGTTAACGAAAAGGCGGCTCATCGGCAAATTGTAGGCGCTGATTCGGCGCTAGACGTCGACGATTCGACGTCGTCTTTGAATTCGACCGAACCGATAGTAGTTTTTTCGGCGAGCGGATCGAAACCAGCGCCGTCGTCGTCCGACCCGTTACCAACCTCGTCGGACACCGTTACCCCTCGTCAGAAACAAAAAATCGCGCTAGCCAACGGCGGTAGCGGCACAACGTCGTCGTTGGGTAGGTACGCGTCGAAATTGAAAAGCCAGTTGCCGCCTATACATTTCGGCTTCGAAAACAAAAAACAAGCCAGTAATTCTTCGTCGTCGGCTCAGAATAGCTCTCGATCGGTGCAGCGAAGTTCTTCAGGTAAAACAACGGCGGCGACGACGACCACGTCGAATTCGTTAAAGTTAGCGGAGGGCGCCTCTGCCACCGCTGTAGTAGTAGTATCGCCATCGGGCGTTAATAATCTTTCGCCCGATGTTTCGTCGTCGTTGCAAGTTAGTGAAACTTTAGGCGGTAAAATTAGTCGTAGCATTTACGATTTGACGAGTATCGAAAGATTAAAGAATTGGAAAGCTAAATTACCCTCGATTCGAAGTAAAACTCATTTTAATACGAGCGCCGTCGCTGCGACAACGACGACGACGACGACCACTGCGGCGACGTCGGCGGCGATCGCGGTAGTTACCGAAAAAAGTATCGAAAACCAGTTGGACGACGACGAATTTCGTTCTTCCGCGGTCGTTGCGAGTTTTTCGATCGGCGATATCCCGCAACAACGTACGTCGGCGGCGATCGTAAAAAATTCGCAAATAATCCTCCCGACGACGTTTCAAGAAGCCGTTAGTGGCGAGGAAACATTGAACGGTAAGAATATTAAGTACGATTTAACCATAAACACCTCGACTCCGTCGTCGACGATCCCTACTGTCAACGCAAACCAGTTTCGCGAATCGTCGTCGCAACGGCAAACGGCGACAAACGTTGTCGAAAATTCATTCACCGATGGCGATCGCAGTCGAGTAGAAACGGGCGATTCCGGTAGTCGATCGTGCGCCGAAAACCGATCCAATTCGAATATATCGCCTACGTCGTTTCAACGAAATTTCGGAGATAAAAACCGTCATCATATTACTGAATCGAGTCATATTTCGGAATCTAATCATCATCTTCAACATCATAATATTAGTTTGGAAAAAAATCAGTTTATATCCGGAACCGATACGCCGATTCGGTACAGCATCGGACTTTTGCTGGCCCAAACTGAAAGCATCGTGTCGATGGCTTCATCGGCGAATAATACTCAAAATAATAATCATCTCGCCGCCGATAATATCATGAACGTTAGTAAAACGAGCGTTGAAAGCGCCGGCAAATTGGAAATTCAAAACATTTTCGGCAATCAAAAGAAATTAACGGACGAGGAGAATAAAGTGTACGAAGAAATTGATTTTCCGGGTTGGTGTAAAAACGGTAAGGATAAAAATCATATTCAACAATTACCGCCGCCGGCCAGAATCACTCCGTTCAGTGGAATTCCTCAAAATAAGGTGAGTGAAAATTTTGCTTTCGAATTTTCGTTTCAATTTTCGACGCGGAATCGTTGTTCGCCGTACAAGTTCAAGGTTGTTTTTTGTTTCTATGCATAGATGGGCGACGTCGTACGACCGACGGCGTTCCGACCGTTGACGACGTCGACCGGCGTTTCGACAACGGACCTACAATCGAAACGGCCGGCGAACGCTTTCGACCATTTCGTGATGTTAGCCGGATTTCAGGAAACGTCCGGCGGCGCTTTCGCGCCGCCGCCGTTGCCACCTCCGAGACAAGCTTTAGCGCCCAACGCCGCCGTATCGCCGGCAAAACAGTATCCGTCGGATTCGGAAGCAGAAAGATATTTCATAAATTCATTCAATTACAATAAACCCGACCCGCCTAAATATCCGTCGGACGGCGAGGGTTCCTTTTACACGAGTTATCACCAAAGAGTGGCGCCGCACGGACCGCGTTTTTTCCCCAACGAGATTACGGGAAGCACGTTTCGGCGCAGTCCGAACGTCAAACAGAGAGGTTCGACGACGTCGTCGTCGTTGTCGACGTCAAAAAATCATACGAACAGTTACATTTTCGCCAACGGCGATCACGATTACGATTTAGTGATCGCAACGCCTAATCAGAACGCAACTAATAAACCGAATCATTTATTTCCCGCGTCGTCGAACGAATATTTACAAAAACGACCGTTGCCCAGTTTGCCGAGTCAAAAACATTCACTGTCGGCGACCAATAGTTTGCCCGGTGGCTATCAAAATCAGCAACAAATTCAATCGCAGCAAATTTTGTCGGACAACCGTCAATCGGCCCCGAATTATTACAGTACAACAGGTTCGTACAGTAGCCGTAATTCGTCGGGTATTCACGTTACTCCGTCCCCGTCCGATTCCGGTATGGTTGATTTAGAGGTAAAATATGTGGAAAAAAATGATTAATTTTTCGATACTCTTGTACGTTTGCTGTGTTTGTTTTTGAAACTGAGTTGAAGGTCGTTCATAAATTGATGATGACATCGTGAAATCGGAAAAGGCTGTTTTTAACCTTTACGACAATTTTTTCTATTTGCGCCGTGTCGTCAAAGTGGTCGTAAAATATTACATAACCAGCAGTTTTATGAATCATGTTTTTTAGACTGTTTTGAAAGAAAAAGAATCCGAATTGATCCAACTGCGACAAACTATGGAGCACAATGAACAAGTTATCGTTCGAGTTTATCAAGTATTAACTCTAACAAAATTTTAGCAAAATTTTCTCAATTTTAAACATGGAGTGCATTTTGGCTATTTTTCTTAGGAAAAAGAAGAAAGATGGCAAGATAAATTGAGAGAATGGGCTTCGAGACTCGAACAAGCCGTTTCAACCGAACAAAAATTGCTATCGCAAATCCAACGGCTGCAAGATGATCGAACCGATCTGCAAGCTAAAGCGCAGACGTTGACGGCCGACAAACAAGGCTTGCAACGAAAAGTGAGCGACGGCTATTAAGTTACTGACACTTTTTACGTTTCGATTCGTTTCATTCCGGCGAAATAACAATTGCTATAATAAATTTTCCAGTGCAAAGAATTGGAAAGCGAATTGTTTTCACTGAAACAACAAATCCAACAAAATCAAGAACCTCAATGGGAGCCCCATTGCAGCCGATGCGATAACGTTTTATCGCGTCAATCGACGTCGAAAGCAACCTCGCCCGACGTCAACGGAGTAATTTTTGAAATCATTAACATCGTCGATTTATCGTCGTTATCTTTTACTTTGATTTTTCATTCAGAATGGACGTAAAAAATCACCGACTCCAGCCGAAGAACTTCGCAACGAAGTCGATAATTTAAAAGACGAAGTTGGAAATTTACGAAAGTCGCTGCACGATCAAGTTTACCGATTTTCTCACGAACGTAAAAGTTGGGAAATCGAAAAGCAGCGAGTGTTGCAATATCATAAAATTCTACAAGACAGTTACAGCCAATTGCTTCGCCAAAACGGAGTACCAAATACCGATAGTGCCAATTTTCTACAACCGCCAGTAGCTTCGCAAAAAACTTAACGAACATATTTTTTGTTCCATAATTTACACACCCGCGCCGGAAATCGTTTCAAATCGTCAGATTTTGATTTATAACCTGTAATTATTTTTTATATGGCTTTGTTCATTTCGCGTCAATTTTTTTAAATTTTGCGCAATAAATTTCGATTGTTGTTTAGAAAACTACATTTATTACGACATATTAGGTTGTTTTATTCTGTTTCAATTTTCTTTCGCGTTGCAGCTTTTTGCAAATCATGGAAAAAATGTATCGATATATTCAATTTTATGCGTTTTATCCGGTGGATTTTTTATTTTGTTGTTTTTTATAATGATGCTTTTAATATATTTTGTGGCAAAAGATTCTTCGATAATAAAACTGTTCTGGTCATTGTTGCAAATTGTACTCAGGCGTCTAATAATCATTTTAAGTGCTAAAAATAAGCATAAAAAAAAAGAAAATGAACTTGAAAAAAAATTGATGCAATCTAATTTCGAAATGTTTCACTTTCTAAGTTTAAAATAAATTTCCTGAAGCAAAAGTTGATACGGCGCATTCGATTAGTCACGGTAAGCGGTTATTCCTCCCATGAGATACATAAAATATGATTGAAGCATTTTCGAAAGCAATAATTACGAGTATGTTTGAAATTCTCAAAACAACAAAAAAGTAATTCATGCACCATCCAAATTGACATTTCTTTCAAGCTTTCTGGCAAAAATATTTAACTTAATTCATTTTTATTTCATATTAACAAAAATAAAATAAAATACGTACAATACAATCTGTATAAAAATATAAAATTCTTTATTGGAAAATAGCATTTTTCATATCCTAAATGAGCAAATGTCGAATTGGACAATAAAACGTTTTTGGTCCGATATTTTTCATTTACATATCGTTTTGGCTCCAGAAAAATACCAAAATCAAAACTGAAATCAAGGATCGAATCAAGAAATTCTAAATGCTCATCAATTGTGATAACTATTTTTGATTCGTTTCGAAATTTGAGGCAAGAAAATTTTGTCTAAAACAATTGAAAAAATGCTGCGAAATATTTCGTCAGAAATTAAAAAAATCAAAGACAAAGAGATTGAGCCATTCGAAAATCCGACCATGCTCGATAGATTTCGGTCGCCGTTTTGTATTCAAATACGGCCAATAGTTTCTGACACGGGCATTTATCTAATACACCGTTTTGGCCGATTTCCTCGCGAAAGACAAAACCGGGAAATCGAACTCGATTAATGTTCGATTTTTCGGCCAGTACGCCGCTAAAGTAAGCGTCGTCGACGCTCATGTACGAGGAACTGCGATCCAAATTGTCCATCAACAACTTCGGCACTTCACCGGTCATTATAAACGCGGCGCCCGAGCAATAATCGGGGAAAAAATTGAAACTATACCTCGTTTCAGGAACTCGCCATTTTCCGTGACGTCGCACGGGCGCTTGATGCCAGCACAGGCCGAATATGTGACGTTTTCTTAATTTATTCTTTCGTGCGAACAAATGCAAATTTTCCGGAAATAAAAGCGCGTCGGAATCGGCTTGCACGTAAAAATGTTCGTGCGGACAATGACCGGTTATCCAATGAAGTATCGATAAGGATTTAAAGCTTAAATTGTGATATGTATCGAGGAAATCGGCTTGAAGAATATCCCTGTTCGCGTTCGATTCAATTTTGAGCGCTTCTTCGTCGTCGGCGGATTCCGATCGGCCGACGGCGAACACCAATTTTCGTTTGAACTGAGCGCCGTACGTTTTTCTTATGGCTTCACGTTGAGACGATTCCTCGGGACGTGATTTCACAATCACGAATACTGTAGGAGTCGTATCATCATCATCGACCATCAATAATTTTGATCGTATCGACGCCGATCGCACGCAATCGATTTTGTCCGGTTTCATTGTAAAATTGATGTTTTTCGAGAAATTTTGCAAATGATACTCGTTTAAGTCGCGATTGTTCGTCGATGATAAGAAATCGAAATAATCGTCGTTGCGATTCAAATCGAACGACGTCGTGAAGTTTTTCATCAATTCCAATTCTTGAAACACTCGCCATAATCTAAACGCGGCGATTACATACATCGCCATTAACAGAAACGACAACGCGAATCCGCTCCATTTGAAAAAGGAAAATAGTTTTTTCATGTTTCACGCTTTTCCAATTACAGAATAAATAGAAATTTGTTTCCAACAACTATATAAATACAAACAAATACGCGTCGTCGTGCGGTCGGTTTCGGTGTAGAAAATGCGTTCGAAAGAAAAACAGACGATAATTAAAAATGAACGTCGTCGTTGTCGTACCGTTTGTTCAATGAAAATTTGAACAACGTCAAATTGTTGTTCAATGAAACCGACGACGACAAGGGTTGAATTCGAAATGGAGCCCGATGAATGGAAAAAAATACTCGCAACCTGTCGCAGTTGTTTAGTTCTCGATACCGAAACAGGTTTCTAGTTTTTTTTTCGTCCGATTTGTATCAAAAATCGACCACTATATCGGTTCCGCACGACAGCAGGTGAGCCGCAACAAAGTCCGAGACTCAACACGTGCGACGGCGATAGTTCCTTTTCGTTTTTTTTTACTCGGTTACTCGTCGTTGCGTTTTACCGTACCAGTGACATATACTCGAGGAAGAAACCGAAGTTGGCCTCGAATCGAATTTTCGGGAGAAGGAGGGATTGTTAAATGATTTACGGAAATATGCAAGGTCGTCGTCTCGTCGTCGATACTCGAACGACAATTGTCACACAAAACGCTCAACTTTGGGCAAAAATCTGAAAAAGTAAAACAATGGAGAGCGTCGAGGTCGTTATGACAATGGACGCACTGGACGCAACCGAAAGGCATTTTTTTAAAAACATTTTAACTCTGACGTCGTCGTAAGCGAGTTCAAAAACTAATCAAAAATTCCCGCGCGCCTTTGGTAAAAAAAGTTCCGCCTCTCTAGTCAATTACTGGAACGCCTTTAGCAGTAGCTGAAGCAACCATAGACACCCACTTGAGCAACTATAGTCACTCTCTGAAGGATCTAGACACTCACTGAGGCAACTATATATTATGGAAAAACATTCAGACTTCAGCGCAGATTAACCTTGAAATGAAATGGAAACTGAATTCACTCAGTCATGCCCATTTAGGCGCCTCGAAAAGCAAACAATCGGTTCGATTTGGAAAATGAGAAAATATGAAAAATTATGTACGTTTCAGTTTTCGATACTATTTTGTATAAAATTGCAACTGTACTTATATACCATAATTTCGCAACACGACAGAAAAGTGCTGCTCCTTTGGGCATAACAACAACTGGTTGGTTGAATAATTTTACAACAGTCTATCTTGCCCAAATTACCTTGCGTATCATAAAGAGTCAACAAAAAGTCGAATTTTCACGAACAAAAAAAAGCATCATTTTCACGCGCAAAAAGCGTCAGAAGTTTTCACAAAACTACTTTTAGACGTCAAAGGATCAAAAAAAAAAAACAAAACTTAAGCAAAATATGACGCAGCCGCTCGCTACCACGCAGCGCATCAACTGATAATCGTTTAAATTAAATTGTTGCAAGCATAACTCAACCTCGATTACATCGATCATTGACCAACTGGAAATTTCAAATAAAAACATGAAACACGTAACTAATTTATAATTACTGTGTTTCTTGTTATTGAACGAAATTCAAAGCATCAGTAGATGTTTCTGTATTCGAAATGCCAAAAAATTTGTTTGCAACCGTGTGACTAATGAGCTTTGTATATGAAGCACATTTTTATCGCGATAATGCATCGAGAGAAGAAAAAACCAGCCAATTTTTATCAGCATTTTCGCACATATTCATGTTTCGTGAAGTAAAAAAAACAGAAAAAAACAATCTTACCCTACCCGTGCAATTATTTTGCAAATGAACCGGATGATTAAAAATTGTAAATCCAATATAATTCTTGTGAAAATCGAAAACTTGGAAATTGAAAAATGACTTCAAATCAAAATGGTACCACTTTGAATAAGAAAACGAGCAAAGTACTCCTTCTGCAAACCACTTTGTGATTGATGATTTTCAATAAACCGAGCATAAAATCAATTCATAGTAAGTAAGTTCATTTTTGCGATAGATTTTGTGATAAGAATTTATTTCGATTTACTATGAAATTGTTTTGTACACGTTGTTGCTGATGTTTTTTCGCCATAACGGTCGTAAAATAATCACCAAAGTTACGAATTACAAAACAACCAACATTGGTCGTTTGAGCGACACATTTAGCGAACAAAATGAATGTTGACGCGTTCAAATTCAATGTCGCAATAGATTATCGACGAAACGTCAAACCTGAAAAACAACAACCATTTTTTAAATAGGAAAATTAATATTTTCAACGTCATCGGTATAACGGAACTTCGCCTGCGAATCATACAAAAATTTATTTGTGAGAATCAATCCGCTTCCGGAAAAAGATATTATTCGTCGAAAGGTCCGATTGGAGGGAATGGAAGCGAAAAAAAGAACACAAGAAGAATAATTCCATGCTAAAAAAGGATTGAAGCCTAGAGGGAACGTATCCATATTGATCAGTCGAAACAACCCTTGTAAAATAAACTGAAAGGGTTAAAAAACGTTTCGCAAATTCAATAGCTTTCGAGGACGATTTCAAAATTTGCAGACACTTGCAGAGTTGTAGAACATTGTAGAGCTTATAATTTGTTCGGTAGCCTTGTTTTCTAGCAAAAAATGAGATTCAATCATTTTTTAAACCATATTTTTTATGTTTCGCATGCATTATTTATTTTAAAAAAAAATATGTATATAATTCATTTTTGAACCCCCGAAGCCTTCAATCAGATGCCATTTATAGAAATTTTTTATGGATGAGAGATTCGTCGTTTTCACACCGCCATTTATGGATTAAAATTGTCGTTTCACGCTGCGTTTCGTAATTTTTTGTATGGATTTAAAATTTGTCGTCGTCTCACCTGTTCTTTGCACAGATAATGTGTACCCTTTTCAATATTATGTACATAAGAGTAGTAGTTGCTCAGGTAACTGACAATAACTTACTCCGTGTCCCATGCGCTATTCTCTCTTATAGTTACCGGATGATTCTCGATTGTTGCTCGTTGCGAATGTTGTAAAGTCCAAATATGAATCAGTCCAGCGCACGATTTTTGCCGGATACATTGTAAAAAGTGAATTTTATTGAAATATTGAAGAAAAGTGCACGGATATTGCTGGAACCCTTGTGCACTGAGAACATTTGACGTTTCACAAAAGAATCTCTAATGACAACTACAATATGCGGATTTCACGTTGGAAGTCGATCGAAACTTATGCAATTCGTGATTTATTCGTGTGGAATATTTTTTTGCTATTTAATTAACGGTTACGTTAGCGTAAGTGATGGGAAACTGTTTTTGACAACGATAACAACCTGTAAGAGCATTTTTTGTACAGGAATCAATATTTCGAGTGCCCGGGTTTCAAACGTACGGCTGGTTTTTAACGCTGTTCCAGTATTTTTTCTACATCGTCTGCAGCTATTCCGAACTTCAACGGGAGGATCGAAGCTTACGAGTCAAGTAAAAAAAAATTATTGATCATAAAAGCGAAAGATGAATTATTTTTCGAATCCTCTTTTGCCAGGGCAATAATTTCGCCTCCTTGTTCTTCTTCGCCAGCATTTCGTTAATTAAAGTTTCTGCATGTTTTTTTCTAGGGTTTCCGTTCGATCCTATGCTGTTTTAGCTTTATTGACTGTTCTCACCATGGGAATGTCAAACGCATCCGTCGGCTATATGAATTATCCGACGCAACTGGTTTTCAAATCATGCAAAGTTCCGTTCGTCATGATCGGAGCCATTCTATTGCAAGGTACAAACAAAATAGTGCGCAATTTCAACGATTTCTATACACTTGCGGAGACTTGCAGTGACTTTCAACGACTTTTAAAGAATTGCAGCGATTTGGCAACTTGCAGAGACTTGTAGAGGCTTGCTGTGATTTGTATTGAGTTGGAGAGATTTGATGTAACTTGTAGAGGCTTGCTGTGATTTGCATTGAGTTGAAGAGATTTGATGTAACTTGTAGCTACTTGCAGAGCCGTTTTATCGTGTTTTCTGTACTTGTCGAGATTTCAAAAAATTTATCACTTTGTAGAACTTGGTTTGAATTGATGGCTGATTTTTCACTATTGTAGGAAAACGTTACGATCTGTTCGACTTTTCCGCTGTATTTTCAATGACTTGCGGCTTGATTTGTTTCACTTTAGTGGATTCTTCGGTTTCGCCACAGTTTGAATCAAAAGTACTTTCTTGTTTTTGTCTTATTTTGTTCTTTCCTAAGGGAATTTTGTTTTCATATTTTTTGGGTGTGATTATGGTTTGTACGGCATTAATCGCCGACGCATTCGTTGGAAA
Organism: Prionchulus punctatus; assembly: GCA_034698125.1. Lineage (NCBI taxonomy): Eukaryota > Metazoa > Nematoda > Enoplea > Mononchida > Mononchidae > Prionchulus > Prionchulus punctatus. Next base: position 16,852 of record JAQGBA010000586.1, read on the forward strand.
TATGCAAGAGAAATTAATGAGATCTCATTCGCTAAGTCAAGCCTCTTTGGTAAACTACAGTAACCTTTCGAACCTGCGAATCAAATATTTACAACTTTCGTTTAGATTTATCACACTTATAGCCTTGGATTCGTGGTAATCTTCATCCTTACTCTTTCCACTGGGGAACTATTGGATGCTTTGGAATTTAGCAAAAACGTACAGTTCAACTATAGAAACAATTTTGAACAACTTTTGTACAATATTTTTAGTATTTAAGAACTTTTCCGACGTTGTGCCATTGTTGGTATTATTCTCTGCCACTGGATATTTAGGAATTAATTTCGTTTTAGCTTTAATAATTACTTTCGGAGCTGTTTGGGCTGTGACAAGTAATGAACATTTTAAAATCATAAAACAGCTGAAAATTTGTTTCATTCGATTCTCGAATTCCAGCAGCTCTTGCAGCATACTGTAACATTCTTCCAAGTTTTTCATTGTTTTCTTAGAAGAAAATATAATTGACACTTTTTAAACGTAAACGCGACGTCAACATCATCCTCGGAGAAGCCACAGGTGCTGAAATTTCTGGACTTGTCTGTGTTTTCTTTGAATGATATTTGATGTCTTCGTTGATGCATATCGAGAATTTTTCCTGAAAGACGATTCCAAAAAAATTTATAATCTTTTAATTATACACAAATATTTATGTCCCGTAAACATCATACGATGTCCCAAAATCCTCGTGATGACGATCTAAACAATGTGGCGTTTCCTGTTTGAAAGCGAAACGCGGAGATTAATTGTATTTTTTTTCAATCAAAATTAACCAAAACTTGAAACACAATAAAAAGGGTTGATTTTTCTTTCTTTTTTTTGGTTTTACTATTACAATTGCAACGTTCTTTTTCAGTAACGACATTACGCAAAGCATTAACGATTTGCCTTTCGTTTGTAATTTTTGAAAAGAATTTTTCGTTTCAGTAAGTTTTACGGATACGGTACTTTTTTACGCATTCATTTTTTACCTATTTTTTTGAAATTTTTAACTCAAAAATTTTGCTTTTCAGTTACGTTTGGTCGGGTTGTTTGGTGATCATTGGCATTTATATGAACAGTCATAAAAAACAATGCATGGCGTTTTGCAAAATTTTTAATCGCCGATGCAATTTAAAAAATTTCTCTCGTTGTATGACGTCGTTTTTGCCGTGTCGCCAAAAATTTAACGTTTTCAAAAAAGTGCCAAGAAACCAAGTCGAACGATTAGTTTGAAGGAAAATTGTTCGGTTTTTTGTGTCGTTTTTAAAAATAAATTTTATTTATGTTTCTTCATCTTCTCAGTGTTTAAAAATAAACGTTTTCCAGTGAATGTTATCAGTTTCAAAAAGGAACGTCGTCGGCGACGACGTTGAGGAAATTGGCTGAGAATGAGGACAAAGGGAACACTTTTCAAACGGAATTGTCTCTTGAGGTGCATCGACAGAAGTTTTCAGCGATCATTACATTCATCAAACGAGACAAAAACATGATTCTAAAAAATTTGTCGTTTTGCGCCAGAAAACCGCAAAAAAATTGTCTTTCGCCAAAAACTTGCAAAATTTTTTGTAATTCTTAAGTAGTTATGCAAGGGGAAAAATGAAATTCTGCTTGCAAAATTATTTTTGGCGATTGTTTATCAAATTCGCCCGAAAAACAATTGTCGCAACCCGAAAACGTCTCAAGTTTTTGTTTTTTTGGCACGTTTTTAAGTATCGCAGAGCTCATAATTCTCATTGTAACGCCGCACAAAACTCTAAACTTTTTTGTATCTCGTTGACAGATTACGGGGGAGGATAATAAACTTCGGCGAAAAGTTTTCTGGAACTGCGGCCAAGTTTAAGTTTGGCGACAGAAGAGATTATAAAAAAACTTCCACTCGTCATTAACAGGAAACATTGCTGATATAAATATCCCGCAGAGGCAACACTTTTGCAGGAGCGCCGAAAAAGTTTGCAGAGGTGTTTTGCAAAAAACCTTTTAGTGATCGTAGGCGAAAGTTTGCAATTAAAATTTGTCTCGCTAGGCTAATTTTCAGGTAAAGTTTGCTATTAAAATTTGTCTCGCTAAGCTAATTTTCAGGTACGTAACGAATCGGTTTCTTGAGAATTATTCGATCTCATGCAAAACGTAACTGGAACGAAAGTCGATGCACGACGATTCGTGTAACGTTTTGCATGAGAAATCGTGTAATCGTAAAGTTACACATTGGGCTTATAGACAGTGCAAGTTTTTTGCATTTGCACCGATTTATCTTTGTCAAACGTTTAGTAGCAAGCATTTTTAACCAGTCTAGACTTCTGTCATGGGCAATCAGACCGTTTGATTTACGGGTCACAAATCGAGGTCGATGTTGAGTTTTCGAAGCAAATTTCTTGGACGTCTATCAAAAGTTTTTTGGTTTCGCGCGTGTATTTGATTTGTGCCCCCAACGATATAACGATATGTAAACAAAACCTGGTCCCAGTCGTCCACAGCCACGAATCGAGTCGCAAGTGGTTTAGCAAAATAAAAAACTTTTTTTTCTACGAAAAGCGTTTAACTTAATTTGTATTCTGACATTGACGCCCAGTCACTACCAGTTGCCACTGTGTCCAATTAGCAAATAATAATATAAACTTTTCTCTGTCTCTCGAAGTACACTCGATCCGGCGTTAAATTCATCGTTTTAGTGTCCTCGAGCGAGGCGTTAAAGGTAAAAGTTGTTTCATAAGAAAAAATTTTACGTTACTCGTTACTTAAGCTGACTGTAAAATATTAACAAGGAGGTATGTGAAGTATGTTTACGATTTTGGAGAATGCTGCAAATGTCTGGCTCATGTTTATGACGTTGTCAACTATTTTCGAGACTTATGTTTCTACCATTACAGCCCTTTACTCGTTTTACAAGTTGACCTATTAGTTTTCAATATTTGTCGTAATTCGTTTAAAAAACGTTTCGTAAAGGGTCTCTAAAATGTAGCGATAGGTCGAAAATACCAATTGCAATCGTCGGTATTGTTTCGCAAGCTTCCCCCTGTCTGAATTGGCTAATGCCCTCATCAACCCTCGAATCCGACTTGCCAATTCGCATTTCGGGTTCCGTTTCCGTTTTGACTTTTGGCATGTTTAAGACGAAACGAGATACTAAGTTACCAAATGACAGTTGTCGTTAATCAGTAGTTACCTCAGCTTTTCGAAAACCGACAGGAAATTGTTTGTGGCGAGTTTAAAAATTTGTTTGTATATATACCGAAGTTTGCTAGATAATTTTCATTTTCAGATTTGATTCGTGAACGAGATCTCTTGCGGTCCTTTAGTAACCTCTCGAAACCTCTTTGTGGTCCTTCGAAACCTCTTTGCGGTCCTTGCGAAACCTCTTCGTGGTCCTTAATCAATTACATAAGTTGTCGAGCTTGAAATGGCTTTCATCGAGCTCAATGGATCAAGATTTCAGGTAATAAATCGTCTTTCACCTTTCGAACGACTTTGTCATGATCGAGCCCGAATTTTTATTTACTTTGAAGACTGTCGAAAGTCCGAGCGTTCTGACACGAAGAAACTTCGGTTTGACTCGCGGAAAGTCTTTGCACGAAGCCGCCCATCTCCTTTTGACCATGGGCCCGGAACTGGCGCCCGCCCACGAGGAACCCGACGTTGAAACTGCTACATCGGGCAAAAATAAGAATCTCGTGGCGTTCGGTATCGGCGGCTTGGGTGATAAAGCGAGCAATACTTGGGACTGGCCATTGGGCGAGGCCCACGTGGTCAACACTGACACGACCTTCGAAGCCACGGTGGATGTCAAACCCTTTACGGATAAAGAGATTTATGTAAGTCACTGTAGTTCCTTGGCAACTATAGACCGTGGCAACTACAGTTCGCTTTTAACTATGGTCAACTATAGGCAATGGTCATGGGAACTGAACTTATCCTGCAATGCAAATCGGACGACAAAAAAAGATGCTGCAACAGGGAAGTTGTCCGCAACTATCAGCTACCATTGAATTTGGATCCGATGTCGGTGCGATTCTTCTTTTCGCAAGATCGCGGTCGTTTGATGATCACCGGTGATAAGGTTTTACCCATAAAATTGGCCATCGCTTTCTTCTCTCCAGAATATTTGGAAGACGAAGAGAAAATCGCCGTAAGGGAATAAGGAAAATGTTCTTTTTTTTCGTTCAGAAAATGATGGAAATAATTTGTTTTTTGTTCTGTATGTAGTACAAAAGAGTTTATGAATCGAACCGTATTGTAATTTTTTTTGACGATTTTTTTGTTGTTTTTTTTTGTACCGCGATTCTTTTTGGTTTCATTATGTCCATTTTTTGTTTCCCATTTTTATATTCCGTTAATTCGAAATTTGAGCGAAGAAATTTTGTTTAAGAACATTTATTGTGTTCCATTTGATTTTTCTTTGCGTTTGTACAAAATTATTGCATTTTATTGTATCGAATTTTAAAAAATTGTGCTTCGAAAAGTTGATTATATGGCTGTGTAAAGAATAAAATTAGAACCGATATTTTGTTTAAAAATACTCTAAACAGGTCGTAAAGATGAAACATTGATAAGAACTCGTGTGAAATCGTTTTTACTTCCTTCGAGAAGATTTAACGCTGTCTCCGGGACATAATTTGTTTCTTTCCAAGTGCCAATTTGTTTGGTTTAGTCGACGAAACTTTTCTTTCAAACTATCGTCTACGTTTCAATAAATTCGACGAATCGCGTTTAGAGAAAGCAAAATTTATACCGTTCAATCAGTTGGAATTCAAAAAATACTTTATCAATGAAATATCCAACTGACGCGATAATTTTTCATCAAGCGAGCTAAACTTTTGTTTTCAACTTATCTATCATCTAAAGTGTGTAAAAACGAGCAATTTCAAGTTTCACTCCGAATCTTTTACGAAAAAAACGCTTGGAAATTATTCGAAAAACTTTTACCACCAAGGAAGACCGAATTTTTGTTTTAAAAATTCGCATAAATATTTATTTCGAAAAAACTTTTGAGAGACAAGTCATTTTTCTGTGTAAGCGCTCAAGATAAGAGAACATTTATTGAAATACAATTTTTTTTAAACAAAATACATATATTCGCAAGATCACTTTTCGCTTCGAAGGGAAAGTTTGTGCCTATTGCAATTTGGCACCAAGTGGTCAATCTGTGTGGCATTCTACAGCGATAGCAACGTTTAATTTATTGTTGCTCGGCATGTATTGCAAGTAATAAATATCTTGCGGTATCAAAACTAAAACGGATTAAAAAAAACGTGCAAAATTTGATTCAGAAGTGCCATATTTAGGAATTTACCAGAATCGCCTTTTTGCAAACTGATTGTTAAATTAAAACAAATGTCGGTGCATTCTTCGGGGACAATTAACTGAACATGACCATCGCCAAGTAATTGAATGAACCACACCCAATCTTCCAAAGTTTCAACCTTTAGAGAGACACTTTTTGAATTCATAACCAATTTGCAATTTTGAAGTGTAAAATGGCTGTCAAATGATACTCACTGATCTGTGCATTCGTGCATGGTAATTTTTGGCAATAAACAACCAGTTGGGTCCCATACAGCTCAAACTATTTGGAAATAAAGAGGGTTTTCTATACAGTTTTCGACTTCGTTTTAAACCAAATCGATCGCAAATCTGCCTGTAAAATGGAATGTTTCTTGAAATACAAGTTTTCTTTCCAGAATTTGACATTATTTACCATTGAGCGAACCAGTTTGGGTTCTTTCCCAGATACCACGATGGAAACTTTTTTTGACGAATGTTACTTTGGAAAAAACAAGGTGACCAATGCTCGGGGTCAATAAATCTGTCCAGTTCCAACGAGTCTCTGGTTAGAAATGATGTTACATTGGAAAAAATCATTGGCTTTTTCAAATTGTTCAAAATGTTTTGAATGTCTTTTGTACCCAGTTTATCAGTTTTCAAAGCACCCTTAGTGTTTTCGCAAGGCTAAAATCAACTATAATTTGAAATTTAACTTTCTTTCATGTTTCCATACATTTACCCAGCAAAAATTATAATCAAACATGGTTGGTTTTTCATTTTGGCCGAATGGGTTCATTAACAGACACCGTTTAGTTCCAACACGAGTCCAATCCCAGTATGGCAAAATCTTTAAAAACGTGTCTTCATTTTGTAGGTTTCAGGAACTTTATAATACTAAATTTTACTTCGATTAAAGCCAAACGAGTATGAGCCAAAAGCCACCACTGAACATTTGCATTATAGTAAAAACAAAAAACAAAAATTGCGCAGGTTACGAAAGAAATTAAGAAAAAACGTGAACTATATTGCGAAAACATATTTCGTCTTCAATGACGATTTTTGTGGCTCAAAATGCAACGATTTAGGAAATTTAGAATGCAAGTTAGTGAAGCATGAAAGAGATTAAAAGATTTGTGTAGAGGTTTCATTTTAATGCATATCATAAATCAAAGTGGTTCAAAATTTTATCCAAAGAGAAAAAATAGATTTCTTATCGAAATTCAAAACCAACCGTCTAGGAGGTTGCCTAAGTAAGAGACTGACACTACACTTTACACTTTTCGTGTAGAAGGCAAAAATTGTTCTGGCATTAATCTTCAATAATAACTCTTTTTCTTTCTAGAAATTCCTTGGCCATTAACATTTGTCACGAGTGGAATTCGAAGAAAAAAATTTCACTTGTTGGCTGTAATTCATTTGGACGGTTTTCAATTTAAATTATAATTAATTATATGCTTCGATTTCGAAGTATACGTACTTGACATTTTTCAAATCTTGCACGAAAAGTTTCCGGTGTTAAAAGTTTATGTTTAGATATATAAATCAAACATCTGTACACAATTCTGAGCTTAACAAAGACTAAATAGAAAACACTGAGCAAAAACTGGCACATTTTTTTAATCAGACCGATCACTATCCGAAACTTCTTCGTCCGAGTACAATGTATAATCAGCGACTGCCAATTTTATGGGCAGAGATTTCAAAATGGATACCACCAACTGGCGGGATTCTTGCAGAATTTCAAATTGAGCCGATTTCGGATCCACGTTCATCGGCAATTGATAGCATCTGGTTATCTCCCGCATTTTTCCTTTCTTACTATCCGCTGACTTGCACTGAATTTGAAGCTCGTTTCCCAATACTTTAGCCTGAAAAGCTGCTTGCTGAAGAGACTTTCGAGCAAATTTATGAAACGTGATGAAAATGAGGGATCTATAAACAAGATCGTACCGAAACTTCAGCAGGCATGAAAGGCTTGAAGTCCAATATGACTTTGAATGTTTTTTCTTCGCTGGTCACACTGACGTTGCCCAATGGCCAGTTCCATACGTTGCACGATTTATCTCCGATACCACCCTGCCCGAACACCACTGACGCTTTATTTTGACCATTAACCGGACTTTCGGCTACTCGTTTCGTGTTCACAGAAGCTACATCGGGCGAACTTCTGATTCGATTCATTCCGAAGTTCCTTCGCGTGATTACGGTAGCATATTCGAAGCTCTATAGTTGAAGCATACTGTAACGAAATCGGAATAATAAAAGGTTTAGATATAAGCTACCTGAAACCTTGAATCTGGTGCGACTCCTTCTGCAGATTCAACTAAAGCCATTTCGGTGATTTTCGGAAGCCGAACGGTGCAGAAAACGATTACACGACTGATTGGAAAAGTTCCGAGCGGCAACTTAAGTACTTTATGAAAATTTCTTGCTCGAAATGAATGATGAAAGGAAGTTTAAAAACTTGCACGTTTTGCACGTTAAAACGAGTAAAAATTAGATTCCAGCAAAAGAATGATGAATGCTGATAAGCTTAAAACTTTTCTGGAAAGTCGTCGATCTCAACATGATAAATCACGCAATCAATACCAGGAACAAAAGTGAAATATGTACTTTCGATGATACTCAACGAAAATTTCTTCGGAAGTTAAATTTCCTGGAACATTCTTTACCAATTGAACAAAATCAAATTCTGAGCAAATTTTCTTGTAATAAGTGCCAAATTTTGATTCAAATTTCAAATTCAATGTTTATTGCCTGTCCGTTTTATGTGTCTTTTGGTGAATTGTTTGAATGGTACAGTAAGATACCGTACATTTTTACGTTTCATGTTTTGTTCCGAATGGTACATTTTGAAGCTAATATTTATTTCAAATCACGATCACAGTGCAAGCACTAAAACATTTAGCGAGTTTGCAAACCGTGCTTAATTTGTGGCTGTGGCTGTGGCTGCTGCTGTTGCTGTTGCCGTTGCTGTTGCGGTGGCTGCTGTGGCTGTGACTGTGGCTGGGCCAATGACTCTTGAGTCGTACTGCGATGACCATGGCCGTGGCCATGATGGCCATGACTGTGATGACGAGTTCGATTTTCTGCAACATAGTTCACAATTTATCGCAGTTTCGTATAAAACAGTCGATGAAATTCGTTTTTACGTTTGTGTTTCAGGACACGTCTCAAAATCAGACTCACATGACCGAGTCTGGCTACTTCAACTTCGTTCTGAAACAAATAACACGTTTGCATTTTAGGGTCTCATACATCAATGGACCATACACGTTTGGGCATGGACAAAGCTACTTACGACGTCGTATTTCTTTCCTTTGCGATGACGAGCTGGATGCTCTTCGAAGGCTTCATGATGACTGCCTTCGAATTGTTTTTCGTGCAGATCAACAGTTGCAACGAAACCGACCATTGCAACAACCAAAAGCGGCAACCATTGAGACGACATCTTTCCTTTTTCAGCCGATTTCTTGTTTTCGAGACTTCTTTCGAGCAATGATGATCGAGAAATTCACACTGTGTTTATAGTTGAATTCAATTAAGTATGGAAATTTCTACCAAAAGAATACAAAATTTTACATTTTCTAATAAAAGACTGTATATTTTTCATTTTTCCAAACAAAAAAATTTAAGTGAAGAATTTAAATTAATTGTTATTGTGCAACATTTTGGACAATGAAAAAAATTCTGAATTTATACAATAACATTATTTATGCCTTTGTTTTCACTTTTTTTCTTGGACAAAGATTTCAAATGCAGTAAACTTTAAAAACAAATATTTTAAATGCCTGAAGCAAATTTGCAAAAACCATCCTCTGGTTTGGGGAAAGCCTACTAAAACATCACAAGAAACAAAAAACGTGCAGAAAACCGTAATATTCTTCAACCAAAATTGATTTTAAACAACTCGTTTACATGGTTTCATTTGAGAAAATTACAAAAGCAATAAACGATATGGACTAGTGTAAAGTGTCGTCATTTCGATCGCGATTCCAAAATTTGCTCAATTTCCTTTCAAAATTTGCAAGAAAAAAACTCGATTCTTATAAAAAAAACAACTAAAAAACTGAAAAACTGCTCATATTTTTAAATTTAGACAACCTGCGCATCATCGAATTTTCGGAATGGATGCAGCATACTGTCGCGAGTGTAAAGTGTCGTCGATGGTGCGATTCCAAATACTGCACAGTTTCCATTGAAATTTACAAGAAAAATGTCGTTTCGTTTGAACGGACTGGTCAATCGACAACGATTTTACGTGTATCGATTTTATTCATCGTACGATAAATCTTTGTACACGCTTGATCCGATTAATCCGTCGGAAAAGGTTAAAAATTAATTAGTTTTAGGAAAGTTGGGTGTGACTTCTTGTATGTTTTTCATGATGGCCAGTGCTGAAAAATTGTTTATATGGTTGTTTATTTTAGAAATTCGATAAAATTTTAATTGCTAATCGAGGCGAAATAGCATGTCGAATCATAAAAACGTGCAAAGCGATGGGCATCAAAACGGTGGCGGTTCACAGCGACGCGGATTCCTTATCAGTAAGCTTAAGCTTAAGCTGAAAAAGTTATTCGAATTCACAAAAGTGCTTGGAAAGTTGCAAATGACGACACGTTTTTTGCAGCTGCACGTCAAATTGGCAGACGAAGCCGTTTGCATTGGTCCGGCGCCGACGAAGGATAGTTATTTGCGAATGGACAAAATTTTAGACGCCGTCAAAAAAACTGGAGCTCAAGCGGTTTGTTTTACTTTTTCGTCTCATTTTGCGATATTTTGTGCAATTTTTTTGTACGATTTTGGCTTTATCTGCGTCATTTATAGTTCCACAAAATGTTTGCCGTTCTAGGTTCATCCCGGTTATGGATTTCTATCAGAAAATACAGAATTCGCTAGACTTCTAACCGAAGCCGGCGGAACGTTCATCGGTCCGAATTCAGAAGCTATCCAAGGCATGGGCGACAAGATTCATAGTAAAAGAGTCGCCGCGAAAGCAAAAGTTAACATGATTGCTGGCTTCGACGGTGAAATTCGTGTAAGATTCTCGTTTCACACTTTTCTCTAGTTTGTTCTTGTTTGATTCTTAAAATGATCAAGATTTTCACTCGCCAATGCACATATAGGACGCTGAACATTGCATACAAGTTGCCAACGATATAGGATATCCAGTCATGATCAAAGCTTCGGCGGGCGGCGGTGGGAAAGGATTAAGGATCGCGTGGAACGATAAAGAAGCGAGAGATAGTTTCAGATTATCGAAGCAGGAAGCGGCCAGTAGTTTCGGCGACGATCGAATGTTAGTTGAAAAGTATATCGACAATCCGAGACATATCGAAATGCAGGTAAATGCTCATGAAACGCTCATTTTCGCACTAGTTTTAGAAGATTATGGGGGATAAGTACGAACTATAGTTTTTGAATGTTAATTTTATTTACAAATATCCATCACAGTTGGAGATCAACTCTACTTACATGCGGATTATAGTTGTGTTTGAACTATAGTCACCTTTGTGCTATAGTTGCTCTATTATTTAGATTCTGTGCGATAAACATAAAAACGCTATATGGTTGAACGAACGAGAGTGTTCGATTCAAAGACGAAATCAAAAAGTGATCGAAGAAGCGCCGAGGTGAGTCGAAATGTGTTTCTTAAAAATGCACCCTTTGTTTGCAATTTTTTATTTTCTAGTCCTTTCGTCGATCCAGAAATGAGAAAAAAAATGGGCGAACAAGCCTGCTCGTTGGCTCAGACCGTCGGCTATGATTCGGCGGGAACTGTAGAATTTCTGGTGGACTCGAAAAAGAATTTTTATTTTCTAGAAATGAATACTAGATTGCAGGTTTGTACAATCAAGTTCCCGAGCAGTTTGACACGTTGGCATGTGATATTTTTTGTTGCTAGGTCGAACATCCTATCACTGAAGAGATTACAGGAATTGACCTAGTTCAACAGATGATCAGGGTTGCGTACGGTATGAAATAAGTTTAGACGCGATTTAAAACTAAAACGAGCTCAATTTTTGTTTTTTAAGGCCATAAACTGAATATAAAGCAAAATCAGGTGCCGATCCACGGCTCGAGCGTCGAGTGCCGAGTGTACGCCGAAGATCCTTACAAAGCGTTCGGTCTGCCGTCCATTGGTCGATTGACGAAATACGTAGAACCTTTGGATATTCCGAGCGTTAGATGCGATTCGGGTATCGTCGAAGGAAGCGAAATTAGCATTTATTACGACCCTTTGATTTGCAAAGTGCGTCGATTTCGGAAACACTTCGACGTTCAATATTTGACCCGTTTACGCTTTGGTCTTAGCTCGTAACTCACGGAAATGAACGTCAAGAGGCGCTGGATCGGATGCGGGACGCTTTAGATTACTACGTCATTCGAGGTAAGAAAAGATTGATTAAATATAGATCCATGTAAGCTATAGTTTTTTGTGAACTATAGTTGTAGTTGCACCAACTATAATTGCCTTGCATTGAATTCAGGAGTGACAAATAACATTTCATTACTGAGGGATGTTATAAATGAAAAACGGTTCCGATCGGGAAATATTACGACCAAGTATTTGCCTGAAACGTACCCCGATGGGTTCCCCGGTACTCAATTATCTGACGACGAATGTTTATCGTTGGCAGCGGTCGCTGGATGCCTCTATTCCATGCATCAACACAGAGCTAGAATGTTTTTGAATCAAACAACGTACGTTTCGATTTTCGAAACAGTTTAGTGAAAAGTTATCATATTTTTACTGTTATTTTAGGTCGATAACTGTACTGCCTGAATGCAGTTTTAGTTATACGTCGGCTTATTCTGTTGAAATTCCCCATTTCGGAAAACCCAAAACTACTCACACAGTATCAACAGAAGCCGTGAACGAAAAGGAATTCAAAGTAATTAGCAAGTCATCGCTGTCGAATGTACGAGGGGTGTTCGATAATGGGTGAGATTTTTCCGACTGGTTTGTCTTAGGATAATTTTGCATACAGCATCGTGTAGAGCAACATAAAAAATGGTAGGGCACATAGTTTTAGCTC
>JAQGBA010000587.1:0-29107 GCA_034698125.1 Prionchulus punctatus
AATCTCACGCAATTGGTCATGAAAGATAAAAATGAAAAGAAATTTCAGGTGTACGATTAATTTTTTGACACACTGTAGTTCGTCTTTATCATGCGACAACATTGGCGTATGCGGATAAGATATATAAAGAAGGACTAAAACCAGTGGTTGATGGCAGATTAGGATCGGGAATCTACCTTGCTCCTCGACGTGAAGCTTTTAAAATAGCAAAACATCGGGACCCGCAAGGAGGAGTGGTTTTCCAAGTCGACCTTGAAATACTGAACTTGAAAATACTAAGAGGTAAAGTAAAAACAGTTGTAGTTTTTTCATAGCTTCTCTGTCGATCTTGTAAATTTTAATTACAGAATCAGAATCCTCCGCTGCTGGGGGTGGAATCGGTTTGCAAGTAATGCTTAATGTTTTACATGAGTTGTTGCCAGAGAGAAGAGAGTTGGTGGCGGACAATACTTCGAAAAAAGATTGGAATTTGCAAGGCTATGATGCTTGTCGAACATTACATCCTCCTTTCGCAGGAATCGATCACGAATTTTTCGTATGGTGCATTAAAGATTCGTCGCGAATAACAAACATACAAAGAGTGTACTTGTATAATGAACCTTGTACAATCTTGTAAATTATTTGTAATTTGTTCACTCACTGATTTATAGTTCCACAGTTCACTATTTCAAACTCAAACAAGCTCGTTGGGAGGAGTTTGTGTACACATATAAAGTGGTTCACAAAGAACTTTCTTGCTGTAATCGCTGCGACAAATTTATTGCTACTAAAAACGCGAGATTATTATAAGAAAGAAATTGATTGTAAATTGAAGTTTGAAAATTAAAAGAGCTAAATCGCTAATTTATTCCGGGACGTACCTTTTTATTTCGAAAACGATCAATAAAACGAATAATTATTGATTATATGATAATGTTTGTGATTTTCACTTTAATATCCATTCAACTATAATATTTCATATACATGCCAGTGTACTGTAACATCGTCAGGTGCATAGTGTTTTGAATATTTTTATATCAATATGTATCTGCTGTGAACACTTCAAAGAAGTGCTCGTGGATTTTGCTATTCTTGAAGTGTGAGAGTGCTACGAGCAGGTCGGCTGATGTCAATAATTGTTCACTTAGAGGGTGTTGCAAACAAATAATCAACTGTCTGTTTTACTTTTAAATACGTAATTCTAATTTGTGATCTCATCATTGGTTATCTACGACAACAGCTTATCTGCTATCCACTAGCCATACCACTTCCGGTCATTAGGCCGTGCCCTAAACGGACCAAGTGGTACATATCCTTTGGAGTTCCTGTTCTTCCACTTGGCTCTCGTATGGAGAAGTAGTCAACACCAGCCAATCCATCAGATACCTAGTCTACATTTTGGTGCCGGCGGCCAGTCAAGAATCTTCCATTCTATCAACGTGGTAACAAAAGTTTGAAAACTTCGAGTTTAACATTCGAAAATTGCCCGAAAACTCATACCCGAGGAGGAAACGGATTATCAGTATGGATCAAACAGTTCATCCATCCATGAGCTACGGTTGGAATCAAAACGTCATCATCAGTCGGAAGATATGTTTAACGATCGAGAGTAATCTTCCCCTTGCGACATGAGCAGAGTTTGCTTATTGGATATTGAGAAACTAACCGAAGAGAATCAACAGAACGTTTGAGCTCATGGATGCAGAGAAAGAAACATTTCGAATGTCCGAATAAACAGCCATTCAATTGAAAAAAGCAAGGTCGAGGGAATGGTCCTTTACAAGTATAACTCAGTCATTTTGGAATTGCTAGCCGAAGGCTACAGTTGGGACTGGCCCTAGTTTAAAAGAAAAATGATACTGTCTTTGAAAGACCCCGGACGAAGGATCAACGCCATAAGGAGTTTATCATTGATGAAGCAGCTAACATCTGAGAGTTTATCGGCTACATACAGTAACTCGCTTTCAGCATGATGGAAGTGCACTGCGAAACCCATTTTATCATAAATTTTTTTATTGAAGGTATTGCTGAAGACCGTCTTCTAGATAATTTATGCAAAAAGGCCAATAGGTTTTCGTCGATCGATCCGAATGCTTACAAAAAGCTGCATATTTGGGTTCACTCCTGCCACCCAAATCAGTGGAACCTGCTTTCGCTACCGTACTCCCAACCGCATAATCAAGTGGCTCAGCTGGAAAAACTACCTGCAGCGATAAAGTCTGCAATGTTGATGTTTAACGATGAAAGGCAAAGCCCTATAGCGAGATTATTGTCACAAAGACACGATGATCCGAGTTCAGGAGCGAAATGGCTAGCTTCGCTGGTCTGCGCTACAATCCTTATTCTTGTTAGTTCCGACGTATCGAGAAGGCGCAGGGATATTATGATTCGACAGGTCTTACAGCCAAAGCAACAGTAGGGACCTTAATGCTAGCTGAAGCAGTTCACATCAGCGAGTGTCCAAGCTTACATTGGCTCGCAAATCACCTAAGGCCAGTTTATTGAACTAAAAATGGCGAAGCACTTCGGAGTGTTCCAGTCGAGGGAGCTCACAACTGTGTTTATCGAATGACGTTGAAAATCGCTTATAGTCAAAGCCGGCAAACTCTCTGTTCCAAACAAGAAAAAGGCTAACTAGATAGGATTTCCGGCGTAAATTATTCAAAATTTAACCAATTCTCAGCGGCATAGCAAGCGACACGTAATGCTTGATGGTATTAACCAACAGTTGCAAACGACTTGCAATGTTTGACAACGCAAAGCAGTTTTTAAGCGATACGCGATCGCACTCTGCGCTAGCGACCGACAAAGATATTGACAAAGCTTGCATGCAACCGACTTGACCAAAAATAGCAAGCAACTTATAGAGCTAATGGAATGTTGTCAACGCTTGCAAGCGGCTTACAATAATTGCCAATGTTGGCCAACACTTCCTTGCGACTTGCCTCGTTTGTCAACGCTAATCAACGCTTGCAAACCGATTGCAGCCTTTCCCGTGCGGTTTCCATACCAGCAAACAACCTAAAATGCTTGCCAATACGGACCAACACTGACCAACACATGCAACTCCACGCTTCCTCAATGCTTGCAATGTTCGAGCGCTTACATCATGCTCACAGGGATTGTTGGGCACCTTGATTGCAGTTTTCGCTGTTAAATCTTAATCTTCCGTTTAAAAGTGTGCCCATCTTGCTAAATCAGTCATATAAATTGATCGACATCAATTTTGGTTCTGAAATTTATAAAGTGTTATTCTGTCTAATTGTTAAACATATTTCTCGAGTTTTAATTGGCAATTCAATTAATAACAAAAACAGTGCTGAATTTTATTTTTAATGAACAATTCGAATTACACCATGACATCCGACTATAACAACGCCCATTGCGCTTACTGCTCTTTCACCTATAGCTGCAACTATAATCATTACATATAGCTAGTAACAAATCTGCGAGAGCAACGACCGCAAGTTTGTAGTTTCTTCACTCCAACTTGATTGAAAATATATGGAAATTTTGAAATTTGAATTTTGCTTATGGAAATTAGTTGAAACTGTAAGGAATGAGCCATTGAATGATAGCAACAACTGTTTCGCGGGGTTACTACAGTTCATGTAGAAAAAACAGTAAATCCCGTTGTGTGTTTTTAATTGCAGGAGTATTAAACATGGAAGGTTAACAAAATTTTCTGATGGAATGTATTTTACAAGGATGATTTCTGAAAACCGATATGGCCATAGTCTACCCTCTTCTCACAGTTGCTCAGCATTTACCACCTTATTCCAATCAGGTAAATTGAATTGAAGCAGATTGAATTTGTTTCTTTTTTTTGTTCAGTTGTGATTTGCGGAACCTGGTTCTCTCTTTCTTGCAAGCCATGCTGTTCTTTGTTTTACTAGCAGAGAAAAACAAGTGTTAATATTTATTTTAGACTTATTTAAATTTCTTCAAGTTCTCTGAGTTCACAGTAAAAGCGAATTTTATTCATTATGCTTATGTTTAATGTTATTTAAAGCAGTTTTTGACAATTTAGCATACCCTTTCTAATCAGACCTCTTTCTAATTATTAACAAACATAAACATAAGCAGGCCATAACTTTTAAACTCATTCTCTCGAGTTATTCCGCGTGGTCTATTCCGCACGTGTTCGGTACGTTCGGTTTGCATCGCTGATGAACATTCATTTCGCATGCTAAAAACAAATCAATTGCCATTTCTGTAACTGTCCAATGATGATAGAATGTTCAATGGTTATATAAGATATTATTAATATAAACTATAAGTTACGAACTACAGTTATTTACTTTGACACTGCATCCCTTGGCGAATCAGACCGTACAGTAAAGATCCGCAATGTCCGCAAAAAGTTGGCCAATAGTAAGTGCGTAATTTAAATTTATGACTTGATCCAGGATCCTGTAACGAAACTGTACAAATTAATTCGAATAACTACACGACTGAAAGGGTCGTGATCGCATTTATTGAAAATGGTACTGACACAGAGTGCAATTCGCACTCTACCAAAAGGGTACTGGCAAAAAGCAGTCGTTTCTAGTGATAAGCCCTTTTAAAAGTTCCTTGATCAAGGGTACCAGTAAGCAAATATAAACTGTATGGGGTGCTCAAGGCCATAAGGAAAATAACCCAGCACCCAGATTCGAACCGCCGACCAATTCTTAGTCAAGCCACTGACTCACCCGCTCTGACGCACAAGAAACTCGAGCTAAGATTTTAATGATAAAGAAAGTTCGACGGACAGAAATGTCTTCCGAAAAACAAACTTACGTCCGTATCAGCGCCTTTGTCAGCGGCCCGACAGTTGAACTTAACGGATTCGTGACACCATTTATGAACGACAAAATTACAAACTAAAGTTAAATTAATAAAAGGACAAAGTCCTCCCGTTCTTTGACGCTGTACTTTTAATAGTCTACCTTGGCATTGCTGTCCTTGTTTGCCGAATCCCCTGAAAATAGCCAGTGAATTTTAAATGGAGAAATTGCTCGGTTTTTACAACCGAAATGGCAACACGAAAATAATAACCAAATACCATAAAAATCCCTTGCAATGGCAGCAAAACGTCGGCTGTTTGAAAAAATGATCTACAAAAATATGCCCCCGGACTTCATGAACATTTTTTTGCCTCTGTCGAATGTCCGCCGGTGAAGTACTCATGGATTACAAAAATTCCTTAATTAAAAACAAAAACAAAGTGTGGTCGCCAGAGAAATAAATATGGACGCGGTGCGATGAATTTTGCAAGGGAGTCGGAGCGATAGAAGTATTCTTGGAATTCATAAAAAGTTGCAAGTGTTAATAAAGTATTTCGAAAGAGACGGGAAACGGATTAGAAAAGTAATTTTTCCGTTGCAACTTGCGCGTTAGCTGGTGAAAAAGCGAAATGAGCGTAAACGCAAACACGTTGCATCTGCTCGTTAAGCGAATTGAGAACAAAGACGACAACTAGAATAAGAAGAAAACATTTACTTTCGTTTCAAATTTTCTTCCCCCGGGGTATAGAACGCAACGACGTTTCTGCAAACGCAGTGAGAGAGGAGTCGGACGATGAACGGACTTGATGATGATGATGATTGATGATGGACAAAAAAATAAGGCGTTTTTTTTTATTTCGAATGGGTCCGCGGGGCTTATTCGGGGGGGGGGGGGGGGTTATTTTTGAGGGGGTACTTTTGAGGGCGGTGGAGGGATTTGTTTTAAACTTTAAAATGTTTGCATGTAATGTTGCAAGAAACATTTTTCCAATTAAAACTTTTCAAAAAGATTCAAAGAGACAATTTTGCCGAATGATATTAGACATGAAAAAACAACATGACTTTCGAAATTTCTTCACATTACTTCACTCGCCCCATCCATCAACATTTTGATGCTTCCAATAAATATCAGCAACAAAAGATTTTTTCAGACCTAACATATGTACAATAAATTCAAAGATAGAAGGGGGAGAGGTTATTGTATGTCGAATGAGTTAGACCTGTGGGTTATTTCTGAGAAGGGGTATTTCATGAAAAAATACAGTACCACCTAATGTACCTAAGTTCGGAATCAGTCCGGGATAATTCCATTAGTTTGACAAATTTTTTTAACTTTAGCACAAATATCTCCACCTGGAAGAACTAGTTTTTATTAACAACTAAATAATTCAAGTAGCCTGAACCAAACCAGGGCTGCACCCCTTCAGTGTACGTCATGAAAATGGCTCTTACAATTTGACTGACGAAAAACAAATGATATTGAAGAAATTGGATACTATCCAAAAAATGACTTAAATTTGGACAAATCTGCATGCCAAATCGATCTAGAAGATTAAAATAAAACAAAACAGTGCGAAATGCCGTTCCAAACGAAGCATCGTATGGGCTCAGAGAAATAGTTTTAAAACAATAGTAAAACTCTCAATTAAGGTGTAAAGAAGAAGAAGATGGTGTGATTGTCAATTCTTTAGTAAAAGTAAAAATGGCATTTACATCATAACATCTGACATTAACATCATCTGCTGATGATTACTCTCAACAGTTGATGCAACCACCACCATCAGCAGTAGGAATGACGAACTTCAGCAAGCAACTAAATTTTATTAAAAGCCATTAGTTAGAATTTTAGCTTGCTTGCGAGCTACTGCTAATAGGGTTCTAACTATAACCAGTTGTTGGACAACGCTTGGTGAGGAAACCAATAAGGCCAGACTATAGAAATGACAAGAACGGAACATTATTCATGAACTGTACTGCATACATTGTTGGTTGAGATAGTATACTGAGACAATTTATCGCATTCATTTTAAGACCCTGATAAATTGTACTTTCTTTCCCTTTTTATCTTAAAAGTTGTAAAACATGTCCGCCAGCGCACACTTTTGCCGAATTTAAACACAGAAAATAATCTTTTATTTGTTAACCTTGGAACAAATTATGAGCAAAAATACGTTTGGAATTTGCTAGCCAGCCAGGTAAAACGACAAATGTAAATGGATATGGGGAGCAACAGTAAAAGCAAAAGGGGCATTTCCTTTTTAGTCCATCGAAGGGTAACGCCAATCATGTGACGGCTTCGCATTTTCTTTTATAGTCCACGGAGATGCCCATCGAAGAACGTAAGTTGGTCCTCCTGCTTTGTCATTGGTTCCTGATAATCCGGCTCCGCCGAACGGCTGTTGCCCAACCACGGCGCCGGTGCACTTGTCGTTGATGTAGAAATTGCCGCAGGCTTCTCGTAGTTCAGTCGAAGCCTTTTCGAGAAACTTTCTGAAATAGGACTAACTTGCAAGTAAATCATGAAGGAAGTATAGTGCGCCGATGTGTTACTTGTCCTTAGCAAAAACAGCACCGGTCAGTGCGAATGGCGTGCATGTCTTCACAGATTTCAAAACTTCGTCAAGCTTCTCATCCGGATATGGGTAAACACTCAAAATAGGCCCAAAGATTTCCTGAAAAAGCAAAGCAGAATTACTTAAATTTAGCTAATCTAAAGAAGAAAATGAGTGTACCTCAGTGAAAATTTTATCTGCGGGGTCCGAGCATTCGACTATAGTCGGTTGAACAAAGAAACCTTTACTGGAATCGTATTCGCCGCCAGTTATAATTTTTAACTTGGAAGACTTTTTAGCGTGGTCTACGAAACTTGTAATTCGTTCGAAAGCTTTTTTGTCAATTACCGAGCTCATGAACACTTTTGGATCTGTCGGCTAAAATAAACAGGTCATAAAGTGCATGTCCAATCGACATAAATGGCAAAAATGATTAACTTACAGATCCAACTTTAATGCTCTTAACGATGTCCGTCATCTTAGTTTTTATTTCGGGCCACTTGCTCTGTGGAACGTACATGCGAGCGCAAGCGGAACATTTCTGGCCTTGATATTCGAAAGCGGCGCGAATCGAGTTCGGTACCACAGCATCAATGTCAGCGGAAGAATGAATGAAGTGAAAGTTTTTGCCGCCCGTTTCTATAAAAACGAATGCGTGTTAGGTTTGCTAGCTTGACCCGCTTCTTGCCCAAAATTACTAACCTCCGACTAGTCTAGGGAAAGTTTTGTATTTCTCGAGGTTCTGACCGACTTGCCGCCACAGCCCGCGAAACGTCGGCACGCTGCCCGTGAAATTAATACCAGCGAGATTGGCGTTATTGGTGATGGTGTCGCCGAAGACTTGACCTTGCGAAGGAATGAAGTTAATGACGCCTGCGGGCAGTCCGGCTTCGCGCAAGATTTGAAACACGATGTAACTGCTCAGTACAGCAGTGCCTGAGGGTTTCCAAAGTACGACGTTTCCCTGCAAAAAAATAGCGTGTGTTATTACTGTGTAGAACGTGAACAATTTGCTGGCTAACCATTAGCGCAGGAGCACTACACAGGTTAGCACCGATAGCAGTAAAGTTGAATGGTGCAATGGCTGCGATGAATCCCTCCAGCCCTCTGTAGACCATCTTGTTCGTAACTGTCCCTTGGCTCAGTGGTTTCCACTTTGACGCCTCCAACGCAAAATGGACGTTGAACCGAAAGAAGTCGATGATCTCGCAAGCTGAATCGATTTCCGCTTGCACGACTGTTTTGCCCTTGAAATTAATAAGTGTCGGCAAATAGCTAGTTTCAAACTTATTTCGTCTATACTTGGCCTAGCATGGTAGCCGCATTCAAATCCATGCGGTACTTGCCTGCGGCCAAGTCCGCAGCTTTCAGCAGGATATCAGCGCGTTCCTTCAACGGTCTACGTTCCCATTCTTTTCTCACGCTTAATCCGTTATCTATCGCTTTTTCGATTAATTCCTTCAGAGTTTGCATGTTTAATCAAATGTCATACACTTTCGCGAACCAATCTATTTTTACTTTGCTAGTGAAGTAGTATTTGGAAACTGATTTCGAGTGCTCGAAAGGCTGAAATAAAACTAAAATTGAGACCAGTTTTGAGGTAAATGCCACTCAACGGGTTTTGTGTCAAGGTCAAGGTCAAGGTCGCACAAAGGTTTTGAGGTTAAGGTCAAGGTCTACGGTATACCATAGGCTGCAGGTGGCTTTGTTTCGTGCGGATGTTCTCGGATCCAATGACTATCGGGATATCCACAGTTTGATTGTAGAATTTATCCAGAGCTTTATCCAATAGTTTTCGCTCCTCACTACCGGCCTTGTAGTCCAACACCGGCTCATTGCGCGGACTCTGCATAAACTCGGCAGAGGTCAAAGTCCTTCAATGCAAAAAACTTGTCGTGCCCAACTTCGAAACAAGCAAATCCATAGAACAATAGCGGTATACTTGAGTGACCTCGCTCCACATTTGAATCCAACTGCAGAACGAACAGCCAAAAATTTTGGATACATGATAACTTTTTTTAATATTAATATCCAAATTGGATTTTTATTGAAACTAGGCTAATAAAAAAAGTAGACAGTCGAGAAAAAAACGTTTTCCGTGACGGAAAAGTGCTAGGAATAACGGCGGGTTTCAACTATAGATTCCCAGCTGTAATTCTCCTCAACCCACAGCGACGAAGCTTAGCTAAAGCAAACGCGCTTCATACAACTATAGAATGCCGCTCTGGATCGATAAACGTCGAAAAGTGCTCGTTAGGCCAAGGCAGATTTTTCGTTTGCGCACGCGTTTTGAGCGACCGAAACCCGTTTTGCGCGTTTTTGCAACGCTCGCTCATATGTTCTGTTTGCTGGCCAAGTTTTGAAACACTAGAATACGAGATTTTCCCGTTCTGTTCCACTGTCGCAAATTTCGGCGCAAAAGTTGTTCGAAAAATGTAGCAGCCCGACCATTTTTGATAACGGCCGGAAAATTCATAAAATTATTTATTATTGTTTTGTTTTTTGATCGATAGGTTTTCAATTGTCAACATTTTTATACGCTGGTATGCGCAGGTACATAGTTGTTTATCGCGCGTCTATAGTTGTTTATTATGGCACTATAGTTGTTTATTGTAGTTCGTTGTCCTGTTTATTAGACTTGTTTAATTTCGATAGTTTTATAAATTGACTGTTTTTGTCGATGGCCAGTGCGCTTTTTTCATTTTAGATTTCATTTTTCGAACACCATTCATGCCTGAGACAAGAGTATTAACTTTGCAAAAGAACCAGTTCGACGAATCGCTTCTGTACAGATTGGAGAAAGGTAGGTAGCAAGTGAAGCATGGATTAATTGGATGATGCAAATTCTTCACCGACTGGTTTTCAGGATGGACGCTCAAGTTCCTGTTGGGACCCAGTCTCATGGGCCACACTGTCCACTTGTTCACCAACCACCCACTGAAACCTGATGTCAAATTCGATAGAGGGACTTGGTACGAGGTCGAGTGGATAACGTCCAGCAAGCACCTGAACGACGACTTGGACAGGCACGCTGAAATACACTGCCAGACATCCGGACCATTCGGCTACTTTTTCATTTGCGACACTGAGTAAGTCTTAACTTTTTACCCATTAACTTGCTGGAAAAACAAATAAATCACGCGCCGCGTCGTTTTAGAGATAAGAACGAAAGATGTGGTTTCGGATACTTCCAAGTGGCTCCCACTCTCACAGTCGGCTCCGACAATAGGCCGTTACCCCTCGACTGTATTTCCTGTCAGACGGTGCTGGCCAAATGTCTCGGCCCGTTTCCCGAATGGGAAGATCGCCTGCGTGTGGCCAAGGAGAGCGGCTACAGCATGATCCACTTGACCCCTACGCAAACCCTGGGCATATCCAACAGTTCGTACTCGATCAAGAATCATCTCGAGTTCAATACGGCCTTCAGCCCGAACGGGCAAAAGGCTACGTTCGACGACTTGAAACAGTTGGTGGCGAAAATCCGGGACGAATGGGGTATCTTGACCGTGTCGGATGTCGTTTGGAATCACGTAGCCAAAAATAGCCCGTGGATTAAAGAGCATCCGGAATGCGGATACAATTTGCACAATTCGCCGCATTTGCGACCGGCGTTTCTTCTCGATCGAGCGCTGTTCCATTTCGGTGATCAAGTCTCGCAAGGGTCGTGGATGCACAGAGGTCTACCAGCCATTATCACGGATGAACATCATTTGAATGTAAGCTCAGTTCGTGAGCCGTTTTCAAAATATCTGGGCATTATCCGGTGATAGGTTGATTACTACAGTTCCTCAATGCTTTCCTGTTTGTAGGCCATGAGAGCAATTCTCTTCGACGAAATCTTGCCGAAGCACAAGTTTCATGAATTTTTTCAAATGAACATCGACCATATGGCTCAAGAGTTTTCGAAACTTTGCGATTGTAAGTAGCGCTTGTTGGTTCCATCGACTGTCTATTTAAATTTAAATCGTTCGTAGCTTGGCAAGGAAATCATGATGCTGTGCAAGGAGAATTGAAAATCATTCAAGATCCAGAGTACAAACGATTCGGCTGCACGGTCGATTTGAATTTAGCTTTACATATAATCTGCCCCGATGGCGGGTAAGCCAGTGCACTTTTTGGAATTCTCTTGACGCTTTAAAACTATGGGTGTATTTTCAGATGTTCGAATCCCACGCGCAAGCAACAGGTCATTGGCGACTTTCGACAACGGTTAGTTAACTTGAACAACGACGCGGCCAGCAAATGCTGGGAAGATCTTTGCGTAGCCGTCAATGCTATTACCGGCCACGTTCGCTACGAACGAGTTGACGGACATGGTCCGAAATATCGAGATTATAACGACCACCATCCATTGGTTGCGCAGTAAATCTTTTTAAATTGTGACCCACTGTGTACATCATCCGCTTTTAAATTTTGTTTGCAGGTATTTTACGAGCGGTCCTGCTGATAACCTTGATCTCAATGCGCAGGAACAGTCGATGTACACGAATCAAAATGTCCATTATATGGCGTTCAATGGCTGGGTGATGAGCGACGATGCGTTGAAAAATTTCGCAGAACCACCTTCTATGGTAAGGTGCATAGTGAACTGTGGTCCCTACCGATGTTTACTTTCCCTTGTGCAGGTTTATTTCCGACGCGAGCTTATTTGCTGGGGTGACAGCATAAAGTTACGCTATGGACAGAAACCAGAAGACTGTCCGTTCTTGTGGAACTACATGAAAGAATACACGAAACTGTCTGTGGAAACATTTCACGGATTGAGATTAGATAACTGCCATAGCACGCCGATTCATGCTGCTGAAGTAAGCGATAAGACGCATAGTCAGTCGATTATTTGTATGGTTAGCACGCAAGCAGTGCCGATAGTCATACCTGAGAGTGTACACCTGAATCTTAACCTGAATATGATTTGCAAAACAATCGATTTATTTAGTATTTACTGGATTACGCAAGACAGATTCGTCCCGAATTGTATGTCCTCGCCGAGTTGTTCACCGGCAAAGAAGACATCGATAACATTTTCGTTAACCGTCTTGGTATTACTTCGTTGGTACGAGGTAACAATTTCCAAGCTGACTGTTCTGTTCTTGGTAATAATTGCGAAATGTTTTTTGTTTTACAGAAGCTCAGAGTGCTCATGATGCGCATGAGGAAGGTCGTCTTGTCTATCGATACGGCGGTGACCCTGTTGGTGCATTTATTCAAAAACCTAGTCGTCCAATTTCGTCTTCGATCGCTCATGCGATATTCTTAGATCTTACGCATGATAACCCTTGCCCAATAATGGTATGACTAATTCAAATTAATTTGCTCGTTTTTGCTTGTTTCTCAGAGTTTCTTGTTACTTTCAGACACGAACGGTCTTCGACCTGTTTCCAAGTGCCGCGCTCGTGTCCATGGCTTGCTGCGCTACCGGTAGTTCTCGCGGCTACGATGAACTCGTGCCATTTCATGTATTGATTTGCCTGCCCATTTTAACATTAAAATTGTTCAAAATAATTGGTGTTTTAAGATTAATGTAGTTACTGAAAAACGTTTGCACTGCTCTTGGACTGATAACAGTGCCGCTCAAATTGGCGAGGTCAACTTGAAGTCTGGTATCATAGCTGGCAAGCGGGCTGTGAACCATTTGCACCATGAACTTGGTGCCACTGGATTTTCTGAAGTTTACGTAGATCAAGTCTCCGAAGATGTAGTTGCTGTGACCAGGCACAATCCAGTGTCACATCAAACTGTAATCCTCATTGCTCGAACGTGCTTCAGGCCTGAGAATGTTGGACGAATGAACTATGTTCCTCCATTGAAAATCCCAGGTTCGCACAAGACCTTCCCATTAATCGTACAATATCAGCTTTTTTTTTGTTACAGGTGTCATTGATGAGATTATTTTCGAAGGAAAGTTGCACTCCAAGAGCCAAACTCCGAACAAGGATGTCAGCCGACCGAGAGCTCGGAAGAAGTCTGTCGGCGCTGATGTCTTTATCGTTGGAGCAGCCGATTATCAATTTGAACTTCGAGAGCATTTAACGTAACATTTGATTGTATAATTCGTTGGCATGCTAGTTATTTTGCTTGTTGATCAGGCTTTACAACTCTGAAATGGTTGAACTGTGCGGAGCTGGTGAGAACGGTTTGCAAGAAGTGGACTTTTCAAATTTTCCACCTGGAGCTGTAATTGCATTGAGGTACCAATCAGTGCCCTCAGTTTCGAATTTGACTTGAAAACTTAAGCTTTTTATCAGAGTTTCAATGCCTCAAGAGTCGAAACAAGCAATTATGCTAATTCGTCAAGGTTTGAGCCAGTTCGGATATCGCATGCGCTCGTACAGCGGCAGTTGGATTAAAGCAAAGAAAGAAGCATCAAGTAATAATCATTAGTTTTACCACTGCAAAACAGCACTCTAAACATTTTTCTTTCTAGACAATGATTTAAAATCCATTTTATCCCGAATGTCATTTCAAGATTTCAATCGAACGTTGTTTCGATGCCATGAAGAGGAAGTCGAAGAGGGAAAAGGTTTCGGCGCGTATCATATTCCGAAAATCGGCAGTTTCATCTACTGCGGTTTAACGAGTAAAAATTTTGCTTGCAATTTGTTGGTATTTGGCAAGTTAATCTGCAAACTAATTTCAGGCATTGTTATGGTCATGAAGGATATCCGAATCAAGAACGATTTAGGACATCCGATATGTGACAACATCCGACAGGGTAATTGGCTGTGCGGCTATATCGCAAATCGACTTCAGGTTAATCCTGGCACTAAAGAAGTAAAAACCCTTTGTTTTAGCTCACTAGCCATTTTTTAAATCTGCATCGTTTCTCTTTAAGCTGGGTCAGTGGTTTGCGGCAGTCTTCGAGAATTACTACCACGTGCCACACTACTTGAAGCCGTGCTATTTCGATGCTATCATCTTGGGCAGTTTCAATATTATTCGCGAAACGTTGTGGGCAAAAATGTCCGAGTAAGTATGAAAACTTTTATAATTGTTTGCTGCTATACTTCAATGTCGACTGATTCTCAGGTTTGTTAAAAACGGAAGCGTTTTTATCCGAGCACTGTCTTTGAGCTCAACAATGTTCAGTGGTTTTTGCCGGTCGGCCTTGTTACCTCCACTGTCCAATGATGTCAAACAACCTGGGCCCCCAACGTATGTCAATGAAGACAATGGTCAGAGAGAACAATCCTGCACAACTACAGCTGCAGGATTTCCGCATTTCGCTGTCGGATTGTTTCGAAATTGGGGTCGCGATACGTTCATCGCTATGCCCGGGGCTTTGATCATACCTGGTCGATACGATGAAGCAAGGTGATTTGGATATTGAAAAAGGTGCTCTGACCAATTTGATATATGATACCTGCTGAATTCAGATTCATTATTTTGGCTTTTGGCGGCTGCTTGAGACATGGCTTGATACCTAATTTGCTGGGAAGCGGCACGTTTGCTAGGTACAATTGTCGTGATGCTGTCTGGTGGTGGCTCCACGCAATCAAATACTATTGCGACCTGGTTCCGAATGGCACTGAAATCTTAACTGACAAAGTCCATCGACTTTACTCGAGTGACGACTCAGTCGCCGGTCAAGACAGTAACGACCAGCCGTTACATGACACCATGCAAGAAGCGCTTCAGCGACACTTTTCAGGAATCAAAGTATTCTACTTTATGATTCTGGAAACAAAATGGCCAGCACTGTTCTTTTTTTATAGTATCGCGAACGTAATGCTGGTCATAGCATCGATGAACACATGAAATCCGAAGGCTTCGACGTCGAAGTTGGCGTCGACTTAGAAACCGGATTCGTTTACGGCGGCAACGAATGGAACTGTGGCACGTGGATGGACAAGATGGGTAGCTCGGAGAAAGCCGGAACCCGCGGCAAACCAGCAACGCCTAGAGACGGTTCAGCCGTGGAATTAGTTGGCTTATGCTACGCAGTTGTGAAATGGCTTGACAAAATGCACCATCGCAAATTTTACCCGTACCCCGGTGTTACTCGAGAGCAAGGTGCGGTATTGATGATTGCTAAAAATTCACTAGCTCCCTAATTAGAGCACTTCCATACATGTTTAGATGTCAAAATTCCTTGGAGCTGGAAAAGATGGGCCGAAAAGATAAAACAAAACTTCGAGCGTTGTTTTTGGATTCCGCAAGATCCGAACGAGCCGCTAGACCCTGCGGCATTCGATCCTAAAATGATAAACGTCCGAGGCATTTATAAAGATTCGTACAAAGCTACCCAACCGTGGGCCGACTATCAGTTGAGACCTAACTTCCCAATTGCACTGGCTGTGGTAAATACGAGCAAAATTTCGAGGGTTACAGCATACTGTACAGTTCATAATTTTAGGCGCCAGATTTAATTACTGGCGAAAGAGCTTTGATCGCATTAGGAGTGGCAAATAGTAAAATTAAAGGACCCTTAGGAATGAGGACGCTGGACTCGAGCGATTGGGCTTACAATGGAAATTACAATAACGCCGATGATTCTCATGACTCGCGCATTGCAAAAGGCTTCAACTACCACCAAGGGCCGGTAATGATTGTCAACAAACTAAGTCTAGTTAGCTAGCCAGCTAGCCATAAATTTATTTTAGGAATGGGTCTGGGTGACTGGCTACTTTCTGCGAGCTCGTTTGCAGACCGCTTGGCTGCTCCGCGACAAAATGCCCGATATATGGCCGGCCACAGTGACCGAAGTAAAACAGGCGTTGTCCAAACATTGGGCACACATGCAAGAGTCCAAATGGAAATCGTTGCCAGAATTAACTAATAAAGTGCATAAGCCAACAACCTATTGTTCTTAGCCAGTGATTTTTCACAACGTTTTCTATGTCTAGGATGGTGCTCACTGTGCAGATTCGTGTCCGGCTCAAGCGTGGTCCGTCGCATGCATTTTGGAAGTCGTTCACGATTTGTCTAAATACGGCTTAGAAACTGAAATGTGATTTGTTCTCCTTAGTCAGCGTGAATTTTTCGTGCAAATAACAGTGGTACTTTTGAGTTTTAATTTGCTAGAAATTGCTCAGTGGACGAAAAAATATGTCATTTGTTAGATTATTTTTGTTTTTAGCTAGCAGATTTCTAACTTGTTTTCTTTTCCAAAAATTGCTTCATTGTTTTGATTAGAAGAAATTTTTATTATGTTTAGATATTGAAAATTAAAAACAGATTTTTGTTTGTCAGCAGTCGTAAGTCAACAACTATAGTTGACACATGTGTTCGTTGAGCATGGTGAAATTGTGTCGTTTATTGAATCATACTTGATTGTCTTGTGAAATCGTTTTCGGTTGAAAAACTCACACATTAGGGTCGGTTATTGTATCCGGAAAACTTTCTACGGCCCAGATATTCAGTGAAACCAGGCCGAAATACAGTTACGAAATAAAAATTATGCGTAGAGAAAAAAAGGTGCAAAATGTTCCTAAATGTGTTTATTGCTGCTAATTTACATCAATAAGACCTAAATTTTGTTTGAAAACGTCCATAGTGAGCTACTATAGTCAACTATAGACCAATGTGGAAATGAAAAACAAACTGTAAATCTTATGTTTTAGAATTATTATTTAACCTGAAACTTAGATTTTTTTGTTTTTTTGTTGAAAATCAAACTGTGAACATAATGTTTGAGAATTATTATTTGACCTATCATTTTTCTGTTTTAACAACTTAAAAATACTTAAGCACCATTTGTTTTAATTTTTTAACAAAATTAGGCAGTAATATCATTAAGAAGAAGATCAAACTTGAAAAATTTTTATGACCATTTTTCGCAAACTAATTTCACAAGTGAGGACTAAAAATAATAATAATAATTATAATAAATTTTTGTTCAAAATGTTAAAGTTTTTGAAATGGAAAAGAAAAATACATTAAACAATTTTTTTGTGACAATGGGTAACACTAAAATCGCTGCGCGGGAAAAACCCGCATGACTACAATAATGTTCTGTCATATTAAAAACAAAAAATTCGACTCGACCACGAGGGTTTGGGCGCTGGCCGCAAGGCTTAACGACGTGTACCATCTTCGAAGAAGACACCACCATCGAGGGCGCAGTATTTGGGGCAGACACCTTTCTCTCCCTGTTTGCCTGGATCGCCGGCTTTGCCTTTGTCTCCTGGTTCGCCGTCTTTGCCGGCACCTCCTGGTGGGCCTGGTGGTCCTTTGGGTCCTGGGTTTCCGTTGTTGCCGTCTGGTCCGTTGGGGCCTGGTGGACCGGCTGGGCCTGGTGGTCCGTTGTCACCGTTGGGTCCAGCTTCACCTGGCTGTCCTGGTTCGCTTGGTGCTGGGGCACCGTTGTCACCCTTGGGTCCATCTTTACCGTCTGGGCCGGCTGGGCCTGGTGGGCCTGGTGGTCCTTTGGGTCCGTCTTTACCTGGTTGACCGTTCTTGCCATCGGGGCCAGCTGGGCCTGGGCCTCCTGGTGCTCCTGGGCTGCCTGGTGGACCTGGTGGGCCTGGTGGGCATGGTTTGCACGGAGGTGGGCTTGGGGTGGTGCAAACATCCGGGGGCTTGCCTGGAGTGCCTGGGACACCTGGGTTACCTGGTCGTCCTGGGCGACCATTCTTGCCTGGCAAGCCACCAACACCGGGCAAGCCTGGGATGCAGCAACCGTCGCAGCTTTGGGCTTGACGCCTTTGGGCGGTGTGGTTGGCGGCGAAGTGAGCAACGCCGATGGCCTTGTTTCTACCAGCTTCACCCATAATATCCTTGGCAGCGGTTTTGCATTGGAGGAGATCTACCTTCGCTTTGTCCCGAATGTGTTGGACATAGTTGTAGACCATGGGCAACGTAATGCATACAGAGAGAATGGCGACGGCGCTGAAAGTCACAGCGGCGTAAGCCACGTAACTGTAGGCCTTGTTTCGGTGGTCTTCCATACTTATAAGTTGTGTGCTTAGAACGCTGCTCTTAGACGACAACCGACAAATTTACCGGCACATATCGCCATATTTATATGAAAGTTGTCGTCGTCGTCGATGTTCCGCTCTAAATGTGCGCCGAAGAAATTGAGCGAAGCAGAAGTCGAAATTGGATCACAAAAATCACCTCCGCGGCGTACCCACCCGATTTGGATAGACAGTTTTGCGAAACTTGTTCTTTTCAACAACTTTTGCCGCAAATTCTCCTGCGACGTTTTTCGACACCGTCGGCTGACAGTTGCACCCGTTTGGGCAGAATAGGAGAAATATTTGCGCACTTTTGTAACGCTTGACGGTCTTCAAATATGCGGACGCCATCATCAGCGTTGAAAAACTGTTTTCAATCGACAACCTCTTTTTTCTGTTGAAAAGGACTGTTAAATGCTTTGTAAATCGACAAAACATATCAATAACAAACTCATTGCAATTAGTCATAAAACCATCCTCGTTCCATTCTATAGTCCGTCCATAGTTCCTCATTCATTGTTGTTCAATGCAAATATGTTGAAATATCCTGAACCAATCTTTTGCTTGAAATATGCTTGTAATTTTCTTATACTACGCTGCTTTCGACGCTTTCCTGCGTTAACCTTGAAACTTGTTATTTGCTCGTTGAAACGTAACTTTTCAGGTGTTACGCTCTAATATATTTTTGACGTTGAAAAATATATTATCTAAAACTGTTGCATCGTTCCACTTGGTTGGCGTACAGAGACATTAGATACATGAAATATTTTCCTACGTGCTGTGCCCCAAACCGGTAGTACAGTTTTCGGTCGATTATGAAAATCGGTCACAACACTTTCGATGAAACTTTTTTCATGTTCGTTATTATTGCATGAGTCTATCGAAAACTGCACGACAAATTAGGACTCCTTTTGTTTTTCGGTGATTAACACTTCCGTTCAATTGAAAACATTGCCGATTTAGTCGGCTCGTGAACGTTTTTCAGTTCTCAATTTCTTCGATGGCGGTCTATTTTCGTATCATGTAGAGCAAAAAAGTACAATAGAGTTACTGTAATTTTGTGCAGAACAAGGTCGAATCGGGCTAAGAGATTTTCGACACATTAAAAGTGTCCGCAACTTGACTTGAAATGAAAATATTCGAAACTTGATCTACTTGATCCAATTTTTGGCAAAACGCTGCTAATTTGCATAGTTGCATTAACTGCACTATACTATAGAAGATATTTTGCAAGAAAACTACAGTTAGAAAGTGACCAGGGTGTAACAAAGAGTAAATGGTGCATCTCGAGATGTAATAATTTTAAGACCGTTTAATAGTCTAGAAATAACGACAACGAGTGGAATTTTTTGATTACCGCTTTCACGAGTCGAAAATTAACCCTAATTTACAGCACAATAGATGAAATCTCATTTCTTGAAAGGAAAAAATTCGTGGAATTTTCTGATGCAATTAGAAACGTTTATTGCATGCAAATGCAAAATCGGACGAAACGCGTAAATTTAATGTTTCTTCGTAACAATTAAACTATTTGCAACAGTTTATTATTTCAGGCTTAGCGAAAATAATTCATTAAATGAACACCTGAGTTTGACTGGCTTAAATTACGTGTTTGACATTTTTTTTTGTGTTTCTTTTTAATTTCTAAATGTAAGAAGATTCGCGAAGATCGGAATGTGACGAAGAAAAAAATTCTTTTTCAACACAACTAGTTTTGATGAATTATTTCTGAATTGAAATTATACAGGGCAAGTTCAATGGCGTGTTACATCAAGTGTAACAATTTTTCGATTGTTGATTTTGAAAGATTCACTTCTTGAAACCGCATACATTACGAATGTCGTTTACGATTAAGAAGATCGGTTAAACGAAATAAGGGGACCGTTTACGAACTGTCCGAAAATTGGCCGATGATCGAGTTAGACAGTGCAGAAAACAGATGCTCTGAATTTCATCTAGGCCAAGTTTAAGGAAGTATCTCATTATTAATCCGAGATAAAAAAATTAATTTACTGGTCGACGATAAGTCACGAAACCAGTAAAAGTCAAGCTTCAATTGAGATATGTATTTCAAACCATGATTTGAAGTACAATAAAATCTTGTCAGAATATATTGTTTTTCTTCATCGTCGAGCTGTATCTAAAAGTGCTAATATATTGTGCATGTGCAACACAGAAATTACACGGGCATAATGGCTAACGAGTGTTTTAGTGTGTTCTCTGAAAATCATGTTTCCTAGCTGAACAAAGCCATTGATATGAAAATCTAAGAATTCTAATCTACTAATGTACATTGTAGAAATCTTGAAAACAAGCGATCAATGGTTCCAAGAAATCGCAACTTGTGATTCAATATTCTACCCAAAATGTAATTCAAGTATCGGCACACTTTTAATTAGAATCGAAGAATAAATTTAATTTTTTTTCAAAACATTAAACTTTTTGAAATAAAATTTTAAGCGTGTAAATAAAAATATGTTAAACAAACATGTTTATCATAACTTAACAATAAACGTCGAATTAGCAGGAAAATCCTGCACGACTAAGCACGATGAATAATTGCCAAAAGCATACTCGCTCGAAGAACGTGGAAATGGACGATGGCCAGACGCTTAACGGCGCGTGCCATCTTCGAAGAAAACGCCACCATCGAGGGCGCAATATTTCGGGCAGACACCCTTTTCACCTTGTTTGCCTGCATCTCCGGCTTTGCCTTTGTCTCCTGGTTCGCCGTCTTTGCCGTTACCGCCTGGTGGGCCTGGGGGTCCTTTGGGTCCTGGGTTACCGTTGTTGCCGTCTGGGCCTGATGGACCTGGTGGACCGGCTGGGCCTGGTGGTCCGTTGTCACCGTTGGGTCCAGCTTCGCCTGGGGGTCCAACTTCAGTCGGTGCTGGGGTGCCGTTGTCACCTTTGGGTCCATCTTTACCGTCTGGGCCAGCTGGGCCTGGTGGGCCTGGTGGTCCTTTGGGTCCGTCTTTACCTGGTTGACCGTTCTTGCCATCGGGGCCAGCTGGGCCTGGGCCTCCTGGTGCTCCTGGGCTGCCTGGTGGACCTGGTGGGCCTGGTGGGCATGGTTTGCACGGAGGTGGGCTTGGGGTGGTGCAAACATCCGGGGGCTTGCCTGGAGTGCCTGGGACACCTGGGTTACCTGGTCGTCCTGGGCGACCATTCTTGCCTGGCAAGCCACCAACACCGGGCAAGCCTGGGATGCAGCAGCCGTCGCAGCTCTGGGCTTGACGTCTTTGGGCGGTGTGGTTGGCGGCGAAGTGAGCAACACCGATCACTTTGTTTCTACCGGCTTCGCCCATGATGTCCTTGGCGGCGGTCTTGCATTGGAGGAGGTCTACCTTCGCTTTGTCCCGAATGTGTTGGACATAGTTGTAGACCATGGGCAACGTAATGCAAACGGACAGTATGGCGACTGCGCTGAAAGTCACAGCGGCGTAAGCCACGTAACTGTAGGCCTTGTTTCTGTGGTCTTCCATCGTTTTTAAGGTAAAAACAATGAACGAACAAATGGAAGTGAATACGTTTGACTACAATTCGCTGTATTTATACGAAAGTTCTCTTCGACGGTTAAAACATTCCGCTCCAGTTAAGAACGGATGAATTTGGCCGAATCGATTCACAATTGGAACAGAAAAAACATCTTGTATAACATTCGCTACAGTTCGATATACTGTTTTAATAAACCTGTACTGTACGGTTGATACCGTCGAATATCTACTGGAGGGTATAACTTTTCGCGATAGAACGAAAAAAGACTAATTTTTTTGTGGTTTCAATCTGAATGCCTTGTCGTGTATGGTCATTGACATTATTGGGTTACTGTTCGAGCAAAAAATGGTTTTAATTTATGTGATCAATTTCAGTATCTGAATACAGATTGTAAATTTTAATTTCAGATATGTTCTTTGATTGCAGCCGTAGTTGTGAAAGGTGAAAGGACATTACAAAAGTTTACATTGAGCTTACACTATTACTGGCGAACCTGTCTATTTAAAGGATGAATGTTGTTGCGAACGACTCGCGGCAACTGTAGGAAACTGCAGCCGTTGCATGCGACTTTCAGCTGTTGCACGTTGCTTGCAGTAAGTGCATACGACTTGCAGAAGTTGCAGACGACTTGCAGCAATTTGTAGTCATTACAAGCGAGTTGCAGCTGTTGTACATGATTAGCAGATGTTCTATTCGAGATACAGTTGCATTTAGCTTGTTCAATCAGTTATCAGTTATTATCAGTTATTGAACAACAGGACAAAATTGACATCCGACACATTTATACCGCGGAGCAAATTGCTTCGGATTATTGAGGGCGCCCGTCGATTTATAGGATGACTGTAGTTGCGAATGACTTGCGCTATTGTAGTTACTGCAGCAGTTGCCCACGATTTGAGGCATTTGTACGTTACTTGCAGTAAGTGCAGACGACTTTCAGCTGACGTAAACAACTTGTAGAGATTATAAGCGACTTGCAACTGTTTTACTTGAGTGGCAGCAGTTGTATCGAAGATATATTTGCACAACAGCTTGCAGTTATTTAACATTATCGAGCGTTGGCTGCCCAGTTTTCTCTATTCCGACCTTCAGTAAACAATGTCGTACGTAGTCATGAATGTCAATAATTAAGAAATAGAAGAACTTGTTGCTGCCTAATGTGTTTTTCATTGCACGATTCATTGATCGATCTTCAAAATTGCTTTATTTACTCAATTATTAGCCCCCCCCCGCCCCCAGGCTTATAAACTAGAAGAAGTCATTGTTACTTGAAATTTATGACTGCATTCAATAAGCAACATACAGAATTTTTTGTAGAAACTCTGAAGTCTGGAGTATTAGCCAAATGGTTTATGCCGGTGAGCTACTTATGATATAAAAAAATAAACAAAAATCATATTTGTTTGACTGCGCTGTTTTTCTTAAGAAAAACTAAGTCTTCATGAAAACTCTTAAGATAAAGACTAACAAAAATGCCTTCATTTTTAAAAATCAAAATTAAGATTAAAATTTTTTTCTTAATTCACAATTTATAAGAATAAAGAAAGAAAAAAAATTCTTTTTTCATTTTTCTTGATTTTCGATTATTGAGTCAAATTTCCATAAAAACAAGTATTTTTGACAGTTCACATCAAACTTATTGTGATACAACTCTAGATATTGAAATATTTGATCAACACACATAATTATTACGATTTTTGCTCTACTTCAAACATAGAAAATAAGACGCAAAGAAAAAACATTTATATCAAAATATCTCACTATACCCAAGGTAAAAACAATTAATGTGGTGCAGTAGTCAAGAAAAGGATGTAATAGGGCATTGTTATGAAAGTTATGAAAATATGAAGGATTTTACTTATTAATATGCAAGTTTAAACAATTATCAGTCAGAAAAATTAAGAAAAATTAAGATCCTTAATTAAGAATCGTCTTTAATCTTAATTTTAAATTAAGACTAATTTTTCTTAATAAATTTTCTTAATTTTTGGATAAAGAGTAAGTCATAATTAAGATTTTGTTTTAATTTTTCATTATGTTTTAAGATTAATACTAAGACAAATTGGCCAAAAAGTCTATGAAAAAACAATGCAACTTTGAAAGAAACCCTACAGCTTGCTCCCCCTATATTTGTAATTTATTTACAAAACACAAAACAAAACAAAGCTGCTTGAGAGAAAATTCAAAAAATTTATTGTTTAAGGGTACTGAATTTGGAAATCTTAGAGGTAATACTGAAATGTACAATATATGGAACTTGGGGAAACTCGCCAAATTCATGCAAACTTGCATACACATTGCCAAGAATTCCTTACACCAGTATGAGCATGTAACAATCGAGGTGCAGTGTTACCTATATTAATTCAAACTCTTAAAAATTTGACATTACAAATTTAGTAAAACAGTCGCTAAAGTCTTCACTATAAAACGCTGTCTGTTAATATTTACAACAACAATGAGCACTTGTTCGATTGAATCCTGCAAGCACCACTTACGGAACAAAATAGATATCAAAGTATAGTGATATTTATACTGTTATCCCTTTCAATGATCAAGTTATCTGTTCCAGTCTTGTTCTTGTAGCATTCCTGCACCAACAATTCTTGCATTAGAGAACATGTTCTTGAACTGTTTATCACTAGTTCTAGCTTATAATCTAACGTTATTATTATTATTTATCCGCCTCAAGCCTGAGGGTAGCTATCAACTTACAAAAAAGTGGCAGATTTGAATAGTACAATCAAACAAAACAGGAGATAAAAATATCACAATGTTAATTCATTTTATTTTTGTTATCAAATTTTTCCATGTACTTCTGTCTTTCGCAATGTTGATTATTCTTGTTGTTGGATATCTAGGTTGTTAAGGTCGTCAGCAACGTTGTCTAACCAGTCTGTATTTGGTCTTCCTCTGGTGCTTTTCCAGTTTGGTTTCGAAGATAATCTTTTCGGCCACCATTCTTTATTCATCCATATTATATGTCCAAACCATGACAATCGGGATTTTGCAGGGAGAACTTTGATTGGTTCGATTTCAAAGCGCCGACATATCTTCTTGTTGCTCTCGAAATCATTCCATCATATTTTGGCAATTCATCGTATGAAAGACATGTCCTTTGCTGCCAGCTTTTTCGTATAACTTTTTCTCAGTCCAATAATGTTCATTCCGTACAACAAGCAAGGTCTAACCGTCTTTGTATAAAGCATGATTTTCACTCGTCTCGATATATTTGATGCATTCCAAATTTTCCGTCGGCTATTAAACGCAAATTGAGCTGCCTGTATTCGATCTAACATGGCACTTTTTGGAGTTACATGCGAATCAAACTTCACCCCCACGTATGTCACAGTTTGATATCATTGAATGACTTTGTTATTTAAGCTACTAATCGGTAAATCAATGCATTTTGACTTCTTCTTTCTAAATCCGATCAGAGTAGTTTTATCTGGATTTATTTCTAGACCCGTTGATTTGAGCCCTCGCTAGGCAGTTGACTTTTTCCTGCAAATCGCCAGGGTTTTCGCTGAGTAACAGGATGTCATTGGAGCCATGCTTGTGAAATGAATGAAAAGTTTATGTTGAATGACTGTTGTAGCCCTACTCTATTGCATGCAGCTTGTAGCTGTAACTGGGGCAGTTTCTTTTATTGTCAGGTTACCAAAGCTTACCGAGCAGTTACCGAAACCACACCAGTTACTAGTGTGGTAGAGCCCTAGTTCCAGCACAGAGCCCTTGTTCCAGCAAAGGGATAACCGAGCAAGATCCAACCCCAACTATAGCGGCTTCAATTGCAGTACTACAGTTGTCGAGTTGGATACGAGCCAACAATTATTCGACGAAATAGACTGGACTATAGTCGGTTCCGAACACGAACTATAGCTACCCAAGCCACTCGAAAACGAGCAACAACTGACGTCTACTT
The DNA here is from genome assembly GCA_034698125.1 of Prionchulus punctatus. Taxonomy (NCBI): domain Eukaryota; kingdom Metazoa; phylum Nematoda; class Enoplea; order Mononchida; family Mononchidae; genus Prionchulus; species Prionchulus punctatus. Next base: position 25,616 of record JAQGBA010000587.1, read on the forward strand.
TCGTTTTATTTCGCAAAATAATCGAACTAGACTCGTGCCCAAATTCCGCACTTACGTAATAAATTTTAACACAAACTATTTCAATAAAATTGTTGTGTAATCGGTACGAAAATTTTAAAGCGAATATTAAATGTGAAAATCAAATACAAATACAAATACAAAAAGAACACAAAATAAATGAAAATTATTCGAGGGAATATCGTCCTGCTACATAGCTTTGCAAGCGAGTTGTTGTACTTGATAAGCAGAAGTTGTATCCGAGATATAGTGCAAACAGCTCGCAGTTATCTGACACAATCTGACAAACTTGACATCCGATACATTTTAGCACATTTTATTGTGTGTTGACTGAACAGGTTCCTCTATATTCTCTTTCACGATTATTTTCACAATTTAATTAATAATATTGCAAGAAATCCCTTTATATTGTTTGGCAACAGCATTGCTGTTATAAATAATACAGGGTTGATACAAATTTTGGTATAAATTACTTGACAAGTCAAGACTACATTTAATGGTGAATGTGTCGCGACACGCGATGGTGATCGAAAGTTCATCATGATCAATTCATTCTTGGTATTTAAACAAGCTGAATTGTTAAATTGAAATAAAACATAAAACCTGTTGTATTATAATAAAAGAGAAAAATAAGTGCGAACAGGTTTTACATGAAACGTAGCTAAAATACTTTTTGTACAAAGATTGATTTTTATTGCTTTTTTGGTTGTTTGTTGCATTTCATAAAAAATGAAGTTTGAAATAAAAATGAATAGAATGACTGAAAAGCTAATGCCAAAAATGTCCAAAATTGTATCACCAGTTGACAGACATTTGAGTTTGAGTGAGACATAGAAGTTTGGCTTGTAGACGTTTGAAATTGACTTAACTGCCCGAATTCATCTTCAGGAGGGATGGTGAGCAAAAATTTAAAAAGGGATGTTGGGCAAAATTAAATGTAATGACTTAAATTCAAGTTGCATGCACGATTCATGCATCGCAATCGTTACAATGTGATAATAATCGTAATATTAGCCTTATAAACTGTCAATTTTGGAACCCGTTTATGGTGGACAAAACGGTTCGCTTGTTGCAAAACAAGTGATTTTCGACATTTTCGACAAAAAACCGAAAAGTCGATTTTCCAAAACTTCCATTTTTGTGAAATTTGATAGTTGACGTTTTCACTTTTTCACTTCTCGCCGAATCGACCCCTGTGTTGTAACATTGGGCCTGAGTTGTCATGACAAGTATTTGGAGTTGTCACTTGTTGTTATGCGGGATGTTACTTGTTGTCACTCGAGTTGTTATGTCACTCCTCAAATTGACACTACTCGAGCTGTCACTGTAGAAAAAATCTGAAAGTTTCTTGTTTATTCAATGACCAAATTGTCTGGTAATCAACCCTTTTTATCATTTTTTGCAATTACGGTGAAGACGTTTTTCAATCCTTTTGCCAATGTCTTTTTTCATGATCAAAGCATGTCAGATCTCTTAGTAGAAAGGACATAAGTGTACATCAGGAAAGCAATGCAGCTTACAGAAGATAACCTGCCATGATAACCTGCCGAAAGCCTAAGCCATGGCCGTTTGCACCCGTGATCCCCCCCCCCCCATACACCATTGGAGAGGATGAGGAATATGTCTGTAGGTCACACATTTCGGAGATGACCTTTTAATGAACGAGTAAAGTCGCTAAAATCAGCGACCCCACTTTTCCCGCCTTGGTATTACCCGTCGACTGGCGAACTGACAGTACCTCAAACAAAGTCAGAGTGTACATCAAGCATTCATGTATTCGGGTGGACCATTCTAAACATTTGCATTGAAGATTTCCATTCTGATTGGTAGAGAACCTCGCTAGGTGGTTCTTTGCTTATAATACTCGATTCTTATTGGTAGATGAGATATATGTCATAGACGTGCTGGTATGTGCAAAGCGCATGGATGCTTACATCTTGTACAACCATGGTAAACAAGTACAATATGGAAACGTGTCAAGTTAAGGTGCTTAACAAAGACTTGTGACAGTGTAACATTGTGCAATGACCTCAAAATATGAAGTCTGAATTGGTAGCCTTTATCGTGAAAATTTTTTTGAAAAGACTGAAAATTTTATTAATTATGAAACGATTGCCAATGAATACGGCATTTCTATTTCTGGAATTGCCTGACACTGACAAAGAACTTTGCTACATCAACAGGTTGGAAGAATTTGTTGAAAACATTGCTTTGAAAAGTTTGCAGCCAGCTAAAATCACAAATTTTTTTCATAAATAAAGTCACAATTTTGACTCCTTATATAACTTAGTTCAACCATGTTGTGTACATTTTTTAATTTTTTATAACATCTTTCATTATAGTGAACTTAAGCATGGTTTATCATTCAACCGCTCGTTATAGTGAAGGACTCTCTGTAGGTAAGTCTCGTTACAGTGAAGTTAAGTTAATGGGCCTTTCAACTTACACTATAATGAGAGTTCACTGTACTATAGAAAGATAACAAACTTCCATTTTTTTCAAAAGTACAATGATTAAATGTTACGAAAATTTACTATTTGCCTGCAATATGGACTGTTCACTGTTGGAAGACTTCCGTCAAGCAAATTATAAGGAATTAGGAATCGGAATTGAATCTATCGATTAGGAATCTGCTTTTGCTTGTTGTTCTACAGTCAACGATTCCCATAGGGTCTTCATGAAACATTTATCGGCCTTGATAGATCCGTTTGTTCCACTGAGACGCACTTTTGTTGCCAAACACCTCAAATTCAATAAAGGGGAGAAGGTATACCATCTTTTCACTTTTCACTGTGGAGATTATTTAGATGGTCGCCTTCTATCCAAAAGAAGAAAAAGCTGACCAAAGTCAGCGGTCTGCTTCAGTCTGCCATCAGAGATTTTCACATAGGTCAAAATAGTATCCTCTTCACACGGTAACATTGGAACTTTATTCCCCCTTCCAATTTGTTGGTAATAAACTTATTGTTAGAAGCAAAGTTCCGCCTTTATTTGACATCTCTGATAGCATTATTGCAAACTACGTCGACAAAAAAAGCCAATTTGCTTAATGACTCTTCCTCAGCTAACTTCACTCTAGCTGATGGAAGACTTCCGAGCATCAATTTAAAACTTGATCGTAAAAAAAATTCTCCCTTTCCACAATAAGTCTGCTCTTCTTGTATCATTTCGTGTGACATTAATATTGTATTATTATTGGATTAATATATATTTTGTTTCACGAATAAAATTTTTCTTCTTCTTACTATTATTAAGTCCACCCATGGTCCTTGCTGCTCTTTTCAAACAGGCAAATAAGTCATCCTTAGACAGTGGTGGCCTATCTGGTTTTTTTGTAAAGAAGATTGCAAAACTGTAACGTAGGTCTTGGTCTGTAAACCTAGTTACTGATAAGTATTCCAAATACTGATAATATAATCCAGAATAAATGACTAAACTCCAAGATCAGGTATCCTTTTATTGATAAATAAACAT
>JAQGBA010000588.1:0-29107 GCA_034698125.1 Prionchulus punctatus
TATTGCAAGTGCACTCTGGGTCATGCTGGAGCTGCGTGCCAGCAAAGCCTACCGACTGTAATACCGTACACAACGACCCTTCGCGACTTCTGCGCCAGTGATCCATGCGAGCACGGTGGCACATGTTTCTCGTTTTCGGATGGGTTCAAATGTCAATGTCCAGTGAACTATGTAGGTCCAACTTGTCAACAAGCTGTCGCAACTACATTGTCCGCTAAGTCGACGACTGCGGTCAAAATTGACTACTGTATCGCAGATCCGTGCCAGCACGGTGGCACGTGCTATTCGCTGACCGACGGTTACAGATGCGTATGTCCTGGCAACTACGTGGGTACCAAATGCGAAAAACAAAAAGGTGACGGTTGCGACAGCAATCCATGCAAAAATGGCGGCACTTGCACGGCTTACACGGATGGTGATCACACGTGCCTGTGTCCCATGTGTACGGCCGGTGAAAATTGTCAAAAATCCATTTGCTAGCTAGCAGACAATAAAAATCAAGATATTTTAATAGAAATATATTAAAGCTTGATCATAAAATCGAAAAACAAACAAAATAAACCAGCGTGTCTTATGAAATTTCCATCAACTTTTCAGTCGCATTTCCATCTGAGCAAAGATCCAAAAATATTCTACAAAAAAAGAAGGTTTTTGTAAGCTTCTCGGAGTTAGTCAACAGATAGCTACCGTTCGATTCTTTCGTTTGCTTCGATACTCTTTCACCCAAGTTTTAATATATTGAACTTGTTTTTGTCGAACGGCTTTCACGTCAGGCGTGTCCAATTCGTGCTTTCCGCGAAGGTCGTAATGGTGGGCGCCATCTTGGACAATAAGGCTTACGACCGTATCGCTGACGTCTTTCAGTACTCCACCTCCCGACCAAGGGTCCAAATCGCCATTGCTTAAGGACAACGACAATTCACACACAGGGCAGCAACTTGTAAAAGTATGGTAGATAATTGTAAGCCTATTGCAGTCATTTGCAAGCTATTCTAGCGACTTGTATGACTATTGCAGCCATTTGTAAGACTATTGCAGCCACATGTAAGACTACTGCAGCCACTTGTAAGCTATTGTAGCGACTTTGAGGACTATTGCAGCCATTTGTAAAACTATTGCAGCCACGTGTAAGACTATTGCGGCCACTTGTAAGGTATTGTAGCGACTAGTACGACTATTGCAGCCATTTGTAAGACTATTGCAGCCAGTTGTAAGCTGTAGAAAGAACTTGCAAGACCGAGTGCCTTAGGGTATAGTAGCAGCCTTTTGGTATATTTCAGCCAATGGTAAGTCATTGAAGGTACTCTTAAGACCAGCCCAACCACTTGTAAAACTTATGTAGTCATTTGTAGGACTATTACATCCAAATGTAAGTTATTGCACCATTTATCAGACTATTGCAGTCACTTGTAAGACTATTAGGATTATTGCAGCCATTTGTAAAGCTATTGCATGCACATCAAGACTATTCTTGCAACTTGCATGACTATTCCATCACCGTTACACTATTTTAGTCACTTGTAAGACAATTGTAGGCAATTGTAATACTATTGTAGGCACTAAGACTATCGGAGTTACTTGTAAGACATTGTAAGCAAGTTGCAATCCTTGAAACGCTATGGTCAGTCACAGTCTATCTTACAAAGGGAGACTACTGTACCTGAATACAATATTGCTTGCTTCTTTTAATCTAGCTCCATATTCAGTGACAGCCCAAGTTGGTCGAGGTCTCACTCCAAAATCTCTGTAGCATTTGTCTGAGAAGGATTGCAAATCCCATTTGGATACTTCGAACATGTCGCTACCATTGTTGCACATTGGCATTACCATTTCGGTGCAGCTCTACAACATGGCACCAAATTTTTTTTGTGCATTCGGTAGAATAAATTAAGGTTTACTTGAAAGTTCCAGCCCTTCGCACCCACATCCCCGAGCGCTGCATCTGCGCTGTCGAACGTATAGCACGAGCTTTGACCGGTGTAATTCATGAATACCGATACTGCGTTGTGAACAGCTGTAACCAGAGCTTCGTCACCGACGTCTGGGTTTGTCAAATATTCACAAGCTGCCTGCAAGTCATTAAAAGCCGTTGCAAGTCGTTACAAGTCGATGCAAGTCATTGCAACCCATCGCAAGTCATTGCAAGTCATTTGAAGTCGTTACAAGTCATTGCAAGTCTTCCAAGTCATTGCCAATCAGTAGCAAAATCCTTAGAATTTCTATGACTGACCTTGACAGGCCATGCTGGAACCGGATTCAAAAAATTCGCTGGATATGGATAGTCTATCATTCCGAGATTTCCATATACATCGCTTATCCAACTGATCATGTCGGTTGCATTTTCGGGATTTTGAATGGAACTATTTGGGCACAGGTGAAAAATATCCGACAATCTTTTTCGACCGTCAGCTGAAGTGAAAGCATGTAAAAGAACTGTATAATAAACAATCTTGACTGTCTTGCGAGTTTACTGCTGTTGGCGAGCCGGCGAATGGCGGGCCACGACCGCTTGATAACTTCGTCGCATTTGGGTCCGGACTTTTTGAACGTTCTAGTAAGAATCGAAGAAAACACTCCGCAATCGGTGACATCGGGAAACTGCAAAACAGGGGCAGAAGCTGCAATGGCCCTAAAACCACAGGCCATATCGAGAAACATGTCTGGTTAACGTGTTTAAAAAAAATAGCATACCCTTGAACAATATGCGGATACTTCATTCGAATCCATGCGGCTAGCATGCCACCGTACGACCCTCCGAAAGCAATCACGGGACTGTTGGCTGTCTTGGACGGGAATCGGACGTCCTTTATCCATTTGAGGAAAACAGCGTAATCCGCCAAAGCTTGCTCGGATGAGAGCTTGCCGAGGTTCTCGAGATTTTTGTAAGTCTTATCGCCGAATGGTTGGGTTTCACCATAATACCTGTGTTCGGCGAAAAGTATCAGAGCTTTGAACTCAGGTGCTTTGTCGAACATGAAACCCTGAAAAAGAATACAAGGGATAATAAAAATAAGCCAGAGAAGGAGCCTAGTCCTACCCCGACCCTAGCCCAAGTCCAAGCTGAAGCCGAAGCCAAAGCTGAAGACGAAGCTGAAGCTGAAGCCAAAGCTGAAGCCAAAGCCAAAGCCAAAGCCGAAGGCGAAGGCGAAGGCGAACTCGAAGACGAAGACAAAGACAAAGACAAAGACAAAGAAATAAGCTCAAGCTCAAGCCCGAGCCCAAACCTGAGCCCAATCCAGGGCCAAGTCCTTGCTCAAGAAGAATCTGAAGATGAACTCGAAGTTCCTTTTACCGTATTCTGTGCGAAAGTTTCTATGCCACCTTCGTTTCCGGTGTAGAAAAATATCGGACCATCTTTAATGAAGAACGTGTCGTTGACCAGATATCGCATTTTGAACGTTCGATTGTCGGAGAAGGAGAAATGGTCGATGGGCATGTTCTCGTACCATTCTATTCGATAACCGTATGGCGAAGGCTCGTTAAAACAATAAGCCAACGAAGTCCACGTTAGCAGAAACCAAATCAGAATCATTACAATTTAATTTTTTTGTATCACGAAGACAACTGAGATTTCACTTGTAATCCCTAAAGTTTCATCCCTCGAGGCGAATGTGTTTCGTGAAAGAAAACAAAATGCGAACTAGTAAACTAGTCACGAAAAAAAAGTTTCGAAAGATGAGAGACCCACAAAACTTTCGAAACTCGTTACTTTTGACAGAAACTTTTGCAAAACAATTTTTCATTCTCTAGACTAAACACCAGGCGAAACTGCTGCTGTTTACGTATTTTACCCGAATGAAACATTTTTTGATTAATTCTTCGCTCTTTGGTTTGATGAAAAGGTCGAAAATGCATTCCAAGATCACATGATAAGATAAGAGCATGTTTCAACGACAAACGATCTGAGAAAGGTTGTAAATGTTACTTGCCACGACATATTTTCACTACTCGCTAATAATCTTTCGAGTCTTATACACTGGTTAGCTTTCACGCGACCACTGCGGAATTACGTCACTGATTCACCGGGAAGTGAACCCGGACTTTCTCAGAGCAACTCGAAACGACTATTTTTACTGAAAAATATTATTATTTTGTTGATGTTAAGAATTTATATACGGATGCCGGGGTTTGAATGTTTCTCCATCGGTTAACCGTAAAAACTCTCGCGCCGACCATGTGTCCGACTAGTTTTCGGCCGAATATCAAACAAACCAGCGATATAAAACGAAACTTTTTAAACATACCAGTCCATTTCATGAACGTATCATAGTTGGCGCCGTCGACTACATTAGGAAGGTAATATTCTGTTTATAACAATTTTTTCGAAATGGTCCTTGGCGTAGTTTCGTTTTTTATTGTCAATGTCATATTTCATACTTCAGTTTCAATTTTTTCGTATTTCAAGTCATATTTCGATTCGGATTGCGCGAGTCAGTTTTTTGTCGCGAATCAGTTTTGTTGGCGCGCGTCTGGGGTGCGGTCGGTCGTGTCGATACTTTGTCCGTACAAATTTGTTTCGCGCATTCGCTTGTCTAATATAATCGTCGGTCGAACGTTACCAGTTCGTCATATTTGACAGGAAATTTAGGTAACCCATAATAATAGCGTTTGGCCCTCGCTGAGAATGCGATTCGATTCGATCGCATAGAAACAGTTCTACAGATACAGGGGGCCAGTTTCGGAGCGTTGAAACTTATACGCACTTCGCGTCGTTATTGTTGTCCTTGCGGGTAGTTATTTTTGTTTTATTACAATTTTTATTTCGATTTGTCTTCATGGTTTTGATAGAGCGATCAGAGATCAGCTGGCTCGTTAACTGTGACTGTCGATTGCTATCTGTGTGCAACGGTCCCTCGCTAGTTCAAACTCAAGCCGTACTAAGCTGTCCATCTGTTAAAGAGTGTTTGATTTTTCTGCATCCCTGCTATTTGTCCTTATGACCGAATCTCGCTCGCTACAGTCCTCTATTAACGACAACAATAATTCGAAAATTTTCGATTCGTGTTTAATGAATCGGAATGGTCCGTGGAAATACGACAAGGTCGAATTATCGGATAGAACTGGGTTTTCGTTGTTGTTGATTCTTATTCATTCGGCAATTCAACTGAGAGCGTTTCCAATTTGAAAATGTGCCGGAAATGATTAGTGTGCGCTCGCCTTTTTTTAATTATTTTGTTTTTTTCCTTTTTGGCGTACTTTCATGTTTGCGCGAGTGTGCATGCTTGAGTGTAGCAGTTGAAATTTTGTACAAAAAATTCTGTACCGCAACTTAGTATATTATTATGTTACTTAAGTGTGAGGGGGGTGATCTACTTTTCAACAGAAAAACTAGAAACATCTTTAACGCGCGTACCTCGAGGCAGTTGGCGAATTGTTAATTGTACGAATTCTTTAATATGTGCCACTGGCTATAATTTTATAATGCCTATGTGCAAGTTAGGTAAATGTTTTTAAAAAAAAACTTTGCTGTTTCAATCTAACGAAATCTTCGTATGCGAAACGGCGAACAAGTTTTGCGTTTGTTCTAATAGAATTTCATGGTAACGTCGGAAGTCGACTGTTATTTAGCTAATGGCTTAATCCCGCCAATCTTTCTGCGAAATGGAATACAATGTTAATGCCAATGTAACACGGACTAATCCATGTTACATTGTTTACAGCCTCGCACATTGTAATCCATTTCCTTCGCGAAAGTCGGTTTCGTGTGCTAAAGAGCCATCAACCTATTTTTGAATTTGTCATGTTTTTTTAATAGTTCTTTAATCGGTCGAAATTTTTATATTTTCGCGAAAATATAAAAATTTCACCCAATTAAAGTTTGTTGTTACCCTAAAACGGGACGTTGACTGATGTCAGCAAAAAAAATGTCCGTTTCGTAACGAGCTAAGTATACGTTCGCTACTTTCGGGTTAATAAACTAAAATTTGAATGGAAGTGCGCGTCATGGAAAAATTTCTCTTATATTAATGTACGGTACAGATGTTTGCATTTTGGTTATTATGTAACCATTTCATAAGACGAACTGTCGACCAAGGACTGGTTCAGCGACTCGTGGCGCCGAAAAGGAACCAGACCGCGTGTTTTTCAACGGACACATTTTTGCTTCCTGTTAGCGTGGTTCACATGTGTATGTGCATATCCCGAGCTGTGTTTTGGGGCGAAACCTGTCTGGAACGCAAATTTTCTTTTCGGCGATCTTTTGTTTACAATTTTTGTTTCCGACATTTTGGACCCACCCTCATACATACGTACGCATCCACGATGATGCTCGCTTTCGCAACGATCGTTGAGGGCCGGTTTTTATTTTCAGCCACCATCGTTCACTCGATCGAGTCGTTGCGGTTGAGTATTAATGGGTTCTCGGCGAAAGAGTACGAATGCGTCGAAGATTGAATTTGGTGGGTTATTCGAATTTGTTTCCGACCGTTGGTTATAGGGTTCCACTAACTGTCGACTGAATGGATAATCTCTCTGGGTTTATATGGATGAGAGCGACTACTAACAGAGCTTTAGACTTTGTAAGGATATTCGATGCTGAAGGATGATCGAGCCACATAGGATAACGAGTTGCCTTTGTTGGAAGAGCTAGTATGCTGATGGACTTAAGCTAACAGAGCCTGTGACTGTGAAAGGGATATTCGATACAGAAGGATGATTGAGCCTGAAAGGACAACAGGTTCCTTTGACGGCAGGGTTAGCATGTAGATGGAGACCCTTAGCAGTGCTTGAGAACTTGTATGGATATTCGACACTGAAGTAGACTGCGACCAAGTGCCAGAATCTTACCGGCTTTCTAACTTGTCTGTCTTGTTCTGTGGGACTATATCGTTTTTTGAATTATGAATGAGCTAGCGATCAAACGCGAGACTTGTTTCCTTATTAGTGTATTATACGCCAGCCTGGCACTATATGCTTATGCCCATCTATATTTATCCGATAATATGTTTTTCAATAATTCTGTTACGGAACGTGTCATGTTAGCATAACGGCTTCGTGTGAGCTAAATGAAATTACTGTTTCTATAAATAGACTGGTCGTTACTATTACGTTTCAATTAAGTGCGCCGATGGCCAGTCATCAATTCGTTCGTTTTCATATTCGATTTTAGGATTTTATAGGGCATTTTGTTTTCGTGACTGGCACACGTTGCGTTTGTTTGTTTATGAGATTTTATTTTTACGGAATCTATAGTGGTCAATATAGTTTTAAAAACTATGCCCTCAGGCTTGGAGGTTGATGGAAACAGTTAGAGCAGACCAACCATAGCTCCTGAGCCGCTATGGCTGGTGAGGGACTATAGCTCGTGAGCGACTATAGCTTGTAACTCTTAGAGACAACTATAGTTTCTCAGGATGTTTTATTGGAGGTCTCACTTTCGCTGGACCATTTCAAAACTGCGCTAGGGGATTATATAGGTTTTCGGTCGTTTTTTTTTTTGAAAATAAATGTCTGGCACGCGTGTTCCACTGCGTCGCGTGCTGGTTGGGCGGCGTTCGCTGGCGGGGCTCTAAATCGAGAGTTTTTTAAAAACGCCCGAAAGTGTTCTCAAGCCAGTCGCTTTTGTTGCTCGGGCGGCGTTCGTCGGTTGCTCGTTCGGCTCGTTGTCCGGACAAACCGCCAACACGTGCGCCGATTGTTAGCGAGTGTGTTTTCATTATTTTACACTTTTCGCTCGCCGAGGGAGCTCGGCCAGGCCGTGCCGCGATCGAAACTTTGCTTTTTTTTAACTCTTTTCGCGTCCGTGCGCGTTTCGTAGAAGAAAAGTTAACGAAAAATTTGTTTTTCAAAACGATTTTCGCTCTATTTTTCGCTTTTCCAACTTTCAGCACTTAAAAAAACGGTTTTTTTTCAGGAGTTGTTTCCGTTTTGCGCCCGAATCGTTCGAAAAACGAACGAAACCGTGTTTTATTTCGGGGCGAAACGGACGAAAAACGCCAACGCCGTCGGACCGTTGCTCATTTTTAAATAAACAAAAAAAAAGCGAACTATAGTTTGATAAGAGAAAACGCTTTTTGGACGGATTTTTATTTATTTTCTGTCTTTCAAAATGTTCCGTATACATTCCGGCCGCGTTTGAAATCAATTTTCGACCAAACGGTAACGTTTATCGAAGCGATACGCGTCGAAAATTATGATTTTCTAGCTATTTTGCGTTTTTAGACGTGTGTAACGATTTTTCGCCCGTTTCAACGGTTTTAAAACAAATTTTCGGTATTTTCGGAGAACTAAATGACGTTCAATACTTATTACGAAGTATTGGGCGTTGCGAAATTGGCTAGCGAACAGGATATTAAAAAAGCGTAATTTATTTTTTTTTAAATTTACCACCGAAAATGGATTGATATGGTCCACGAAGAGGACGATAGATTGTGTGATAAACTATAGTTGGTGATGAACTGTAGTTGTCGGTTTTTGAAATGGTCCCGTTCGCATTTCTTCGTCCAGTCACGAACTATCCCCAAAAATGTGGACTCGGCTGGGTGAATCGAAAAAATGTCCTTTTGAGGAGCTAACAAAACAAGTTTCGTGTTCTCTTTTGCTACGTTTCGTTGCCAAACGTGATGCCACCCTCATCTCCTCCCTCGCCGAGGGAAAAAATATTTTAGAGTTTCAAGTGCTTATGTTTTTGTTCGTGCTTTCAATAAACGGCTCGTGACTGAGTTCCTCCTTTTTTTGTTGACTCAGTGATGATGGCCAGTGAGATTTTTTGTTTTACAATTCCTCAAAACCATCCATTTTTGGCAACTATAGTTGTCCATAGACTATGGTCGTGCATCGAGTGTAGTTGTCCAGTGACCATTTTTTATTTCTGATGTGCAACACTTATGTAAACGATTTTTGCTCGTTGCACCCACTTTTCGAACACTTTTCGAACGAAAAACCTGAAGATACGCGCTTCGTTTTCACTCGAAAGGGCGCCAAAGATGAAACACGATTTTTTGCCCATTGAAAACGAATTGAGGCTCCATTTTCGGTTTCCTCGTTGAGGTTAACGATCTCCGTTTCGAGTTTTATTCATCGGAAAAAAAGTCTGGGTAAACATTTTTCGTCAAATTGAATCTCCGCCATCGAGGAGCCATTGAATAAATGAAACTTTTTTTTGCGACCTTAAACGAATTGAATTTTGAACTATAAACGGTCATGGAAGCGGTCGATTTGAGTCGTGGCCAAGGTTGAAACGGTCCATAAATTGAAAGAAGACTGACTATAGTTGATGACTATTCAATTCTACAGTTGAGACTGTAGTTGACAAAAGCTGTTATAGTTGATGATTCTTCATTGTCTACAGTTGATGGCTAATCACTGTCTATAGTTGATTCTTCGCTGTCTGTAGTTTATGGCTAATCACTGTCTACAGTTGATGGCTAATAACTGTCTGTAGTTCATCACTGTCTAGAGTTAATCCTTGTCTATAACTCACCTCTGTCTACAGTTTCCCACTGTCTACAGTTCATCACTGTCTATAGTTCATCACTGTCTATAGTTCCTCACTTTCTATAGTTCACTCTGAAGTCCATCACTGTATAGTTAATCAATATCTATTACTCACCACTGTCTACAGTTCTTGAATGTCTATAGTTGACCACTCACTGTCTGTAGTTCATCACAGTATAGTTCGTCACATTATTCGTCGCTGTCTATAGTTGATGGCTCTTCTCTGTCTATATCCATATTTTGCAGGTATCGTCGTCTAGCTTTACAATGGCATCCGGATAAGAATCCAACAAATCAAGAAGAAGCCGAAAAGAAATTCAAGAAGATCGCCGAAGCCTACGAAGTTCTGTCCGACAGTAAATCCCCTTAATCCCTTCGAAATCCTCGCACGTTTCTCGTTTTTGACCGAATCGCACGCGTTACCTACACGTTTTCAGAAGAAAAACGTCTCAAATACGACAAATTCGGCGTCGACGGATTGAAAGCCGGCCACGGCTACCAGAACGGATCGACAAACGGATTCCGACCACGGCCAACGTATTCGGGTTCGGGATTCGACGATTATTTTCGCTCGCCGTTCGACGTCTTTCGAGATTTCTTCGGATCTCGAGATCCGTTCAAGGAATTTTTCAATGGTCGAGATCCGTTCATGAATCACTTTCATTTTCCGGATCCGTTCGAGCACGATTTCTTCGGTCCTACATTCGTCCGAAGTGAGCACTAGCCAGTGACTATAGTTGGTGGCTATGGCCGGTGGCCGGTGGCTATAGTTGTCGATGTATTTAGTTGTCCAGTGGCCATAGTTGTCCAGCGGCTATAGTTGTCCAGCGGCTATAGTTGGCCATTGACTGTAGTTGTTCAGTAACTATATCTGTCTAGTGACACTAGTTGTCCTTAGCCTACACTTATCCAGTAGCTACGGCTCCCCACTGACTATAGTTGATCGTCAAATATAATTTTTCAATAACTACAGCTTTTCAGAAAACGTCCCTCGGTCGAACGTCCGACGTGAAAAGCCCTTCGTCAACGCCACTTTCGGACGAGAGTCGTCGAGAAAAACGGACGAAAACGACGAAAATCAGTATGTTTTCGCGTCCTCGATTGCTCCAAATCGAGAAAAAACGTGAATCACAATTTTTTGCTCTTCAGCGAATTTTCATCGACGACCAGCTTCGTCAGTGGAGAGCCCGGCAAAGCCGCCACAGTCAGAAAAACATCGACAGCGACGAAGTTGATCGAAGGAAAGAAGATAATAACCAAAAAGTAGCAAGAACTCGTTTTTGCTCGTTTCAGCATAGTCCAGACACGTTTCACGTCGAATTTTGCTCTAGATCGGTCGAAAATGGTGTCGAAACTGTGGAATTGTTCGAAGATGGCAAATTAGTTTCTCGAACGATCAACAACGTTCAAACTCAAGCTGCTGTAGCCGCCAAATGATGTGCGTCGATTTGTTAATTTTTTTATGTATTTTTAGTCTGTTACTTTTTTTGTGATGTTATTTTTTTTGTAAAAAAATTGCGCTTCATTTTTTGTTACCTTATCCACACTGCCGTGTTTGAAATTTTGTCTTTTTTCAATTTGCGTGTGATGTTTTTTTGTTTGTTTGTGGAAAATCATTGCCGATTGTTTTGTTTTGCGACCGAATTCCTCGTTCCTCCCAGCATTATTTCGTGTAGAAATCGTTTGAGTAAAATGTCCTGACAGTGAATTATAAAGCAGAAAAAGTCACTGTTCTGTAGTTGATGGCTCATCATTGTCTATAATTCTCAATTCTTCGCTATATATAATTCTTCCTATATGAACAACTATAGTCTCTGGACAATTGTAGCAACTGGTCAACTGTAGGCACTGGACAACTGTGTCACTGGACAACTATAGTCACTGGTCAACTATAGACATTAGATAAATATAGTCACGAAAATCTATAGTCTCTGGACACACTATGGTCACTGAACAACTGTAGCCGCTGGTAAACTATAGACAATGGACAACTATAGTAACTGGACTAGGCTTGTTCAAGAAGTATGTTTTTTTGAATACATAAAAATCATGAATTTAAAATTTGTAAAAATAATAAAAATAAATAGAGAAATTTAATTCGTTACGTGAGGATTATAGTCTTTCAGCGACTACAGTTGCCCATTGACCACTGAAGAAAGCCCTAAATTTTACTAAAAACACTTTCAAACAACGCAAAGCTAGTTTCAAATCTGCAATTTCGAATTGTTGCAAGCAAACGAATCTTGTCGAAACAAATTCAAATTTACAATCTACAAACTGACAAAACACAAAAAAATGGTAAAAATAAATAAATAAAAAGAACTCTATGTTCAAATTCATCCAAAATTGGCTTGGACACAATTTTAATCAAATAATCAAAAAATCCATTCTCCATGGACAAAATAAAAATTTCATTGATTTCATCGTTCATGAAACAGTGAAGACGCGATTTCTTTTCTTGCTGCCAGAAAACCTTGATCAATTGAAATGCTCTTGCTTTGTTGAATTTCAAAACAACAGAGAGAACATTTCTTAGCAGAAGAAATTGACTCAAACAAGCAACATTTCCTTTGGCCAAGCAAATACTCGACTAAACTTCAACGAAATAAAACTTCCAAAAGAACAAATAATATAAATCTGCATTAATATTCCAGTCAAGAAACACATATGCAATTCGATGCAGGTTGAACTTATGCATCAAACGTTGATTATTTCTATTCAAATGCAAATTAAAATCTTTCGCACAGCATTCAACAATAATGTTAACTGATTCAGCACTCGGTTTAAGAACTAAAAAACTTTTTGCGTTAAACAAAATGTTACTGACTTCAAGGTGATATTCACCAGCATGTTTCCATTGAGAAAAATAATTTGGATCGAAGAACAAATTTTTAACCCATTCGAGAACTCGTCATGCAAAATGCAATAAATCTGATCTCTTAAAAAGGTTAAAATAGCTTCCAGAATAACGCCCAAAGACCTGAAAGACAACCAACATTAAAACCTGCAAAATATAAAATGGCTGTACTGGACTTAATTCTAAAAACAGATTCTGACACAGCACAACTTACAAATGAGCAAAATTTTGTAAAACATCTTTCAGAGCATAAAAGGCAATTATTTGCACAGAGTTCAATTCCAAATTTGACAACTGTTCATGCAGTTTACCATTAACTCTTCAATAAATATTATTAAGGCCCACAAGGAAGTAATCAACAGGTATCAGAGGTCGCTTCTCAACTAAAGTCAGTCCTAATTTTCGAAATTAAAATGAGTTTGCTATTACAAACTGCTGATAAAAAATTAATTTTTCTTCTCATAAAAAAGAACACTATTCCAATTTTTATTCAAAACGTCTCTTATCAAAATTAACACTTAGATTTTGCTTTTTCTTTTCATTTTTTTCTTTAAACAACTTGAAATTGGCTTCGTCAGACTTATTTAGAGTTCCGACAGTAATTTTCTGCAACGTTTTGCATTCTGTGATGGCATCGAATATTTTAACATCATAAAAAAGTTGTTGATAGCAGTCAAGTGTTAATGTTTCTAACTTGACATTTTTGAAGATGTCGACTAAATAATTTAATGTATCACTGGTGAATGGCGATGTCGAAATTTTCAAGTATATTGTACACGGAATTTCGGTAAAATGTCTAAATAGTTCTGGGATATTGTCCATCGCACATTTTACAGTGAAATAAAATGAAGATAAACTTTTCAATCCACAAGTGAATGAAGTGTCCAACGCACGAATTTCCAGCACTGTTAGTTCATGTTCGAAGTTGAGTGATAATTTTATCAAGTTAATCAAATGTTTCAAAGTACTAAATATTCTTTCATAGTTGGAAATTTCTGAATAATCGCGAATATAGAGTGTTGTCAGTGAATTGTGTAAGAGTTCATTGTTTTGAAAATTCATCATCCAGGCACTTTCGGCATTGTAACCTTGTGATAATGTTTCCAAATCTGTGCTAGTTTCAAAATCAAATATTTCTAACTTGGTACAATTTCTAAGTATGAAGTATAAAAAGCTGTCTCCTGACAGACTACAGTTCCGCATACGAAAGTTTTTCAACAGTAATCGTGGTTTAATGTCGTCTAGCAGACTTTCGTTTTCTGTATTAAATTCATAAAATGTGCACGCTCGAAAACATAAATCCTCAATTTTGTTGTATTGTAAAAAAAATTCTTTTGGGCACATTTTGAATGAACAGTAGTCTAAAAATAGTTTTCTTATGTTTTGTAAATTTTGAAAGAATCTTTCCATTTCGAAATGTGCTTTACACAAACGGAGCACTGTGGAATCTTCATTAAATTTAAAAATAATTTTGTCCATAATTTTGCATTGGTCGTCGGCTGAATGCAATGAAAAGCTTAAGTGATCTCCGGTGTGAAAATGTGTTGGCAAATTGTTGTAGTTATCAAAACATGGCACATAGTCATCAAAATCTTTCCATAAAAGTAATTTATAATCCAAGCTTAAATAACTTAAGAAACGTGAAAATGACTCAGTATGATTCACAATACCATTTTTTGGTGATGCCAGTGTAATCGTCATCAAGTCAAACCTTTCTACCACAAGGGATGAATGAGAATTATTTATCAAGAAATATGCAGCACAATATTCGGCAATGGTTAGATGCACAAAAATTAAATTTTCTTTGTTGCCTGATGGTAGAATTAATCCAGCATTGTTCGCAATAAGCATAAATTCATTTGAAATGTTCGGATAATCAATCTTGACTTTCCCAATAAAACGAAATTTATGCTGTGCAGCTTGTCCCAGTGACATTATTAAATTGTGCTCGTTAAACTCAAATACATTTTGATTTGAATCGCGATAACGACGGATAGCAAAATCGACAAATTGTTGTATTGCTTCCCATATATTTTCACAGCTGATTGCACTTTCCTTTTGAGTTATACCAAAAATGGTATTAAACAATGGCACACTTAAAAGGCTGAATAAACCTTTGTCAATTTTTGCATTAATTTTAAATTTTGAAAGTTGTTCATTAACACCTTTTTCAGTAAATCCTTTTAGTTTGATGCGAAGATGTCTTCGTGAAATTTCATCAAGTTTTTTAAGTTTTTCACATGGTCTGGATGTAACAATTACATGACACAGATTTATTCCTTGACCAGAAATTATTTTTTTGACATCTTCGCGGAAATCATAGCGCAGTTCATCCAATCCATCGAATATAAAGATTGATTTTTCCAAATTAGATCCTCCATCTAACCATTGCATGATCATGGATAAATCGTTGGTTAGAAAACATTTTGCCAGTAAATTTTTCAATGATTTTGAATGACATTCATCAACTTCACCGAGGCGAAATAGAAACAGAAAAGTAAACTTTTTCGTCCAATTACCATCTCCCTTAACCCAGCATCGAGCCATCTCATGAACAAATGTTGATTTTCCATATCCAGCATCGGCGGTAATGATAATTCGTTTGTAGCCACATGAAAAAATATCATCGAAACTTTCCAATTTGGTTTCAATTCGTCTATCTTTTTCGTTGGAAATTACGATATTGTGATTGTAAAAAGTGTCCATACTGAGAATACCATGGACCCCAAAGTTTTTCCAGTACACTTCGATTGCATCTAAATCTTCAGCATAATGACATTTTAAGCGATCACGCACATTTTGTATGGTTGAGTCAGCTAAAAAATCATAAAAGCTGTGGTCATAGCAGAACAATTGTATTGCAAAATATTTGTTTCTCACAGAATGTTGCATGGCTTGCGAACAATTCAACTGGAGAATTCCATATCAAGTTCTGATTTCCAGATTTTGTTAATTTATTTTGAATCAAATTCAACAAATCGCTGTAATTGTTATCGTGACAAATTTTTTGCAAAGAAATGAAAACTTTTTCTGTTTTAAAATAATGTATATTTAATAATTCTGCGTAAAATAATGTAAAACAACCCTTTGAAGAACGACAAGATTTAGCAAGATTTAACGAAATTTTTCAAATTTTCTTACCACAATCCTTTCTGTTGGTGTAACATTGTGTTTAATCAAAGCAACTTCGTCCACTGTCAAAAGATTTTCAGCTTGCAGTTTTGGATATAGCAACTGAGGATCGATTTGTAATTCGGTAAATTTAGTCTTAATTTCATTCAGCACTTGACAAAGCTCAGCTTTCATTTTTCCAGTGATATTTTTAGTTAACTTATAAAAGTTGAACAACTTGTTGCATATAAGAGAACAACTCTTATGCTGCTGAAGGACACAAAGTTTGTAAATTTGAAAAACGGCCTGTTCGTTTTTGACGTTGTTATCTTGCTTTATTTGAACTATTTGATAACAGTAGTTGTTAAGCGTAGTTGTTCAGTAACTTGTTATTTGGGTACTATGATCGCAGCAATCCTCATACAAGTTCAATGATGACATTTACAATTGTTGTTCAACGACAATTGTAGTTCAGCGTCAAGTAAGGTCTATTATTGAACTATAGTCAACATACTTTCAGCAACTGTACTCCAGTCAACTATAGTATCCAGTACAAAACTAGATCAATTTCCTTTCAATTTCATTCCAAATCTTATAATTAAGGCAAGGTGGACTACTTTCACTACAGGTCCATCGCAGAACTACTTTTGCATGTACCCCGGCAAGTCATGATACATGTCCTCAGGGAAATATGTCTCTTCATAACCAACGTGGGACGTACGCACAATGAACAAGCCGTTCGAACTGATGAAATGGGTCCTCGTGTGAATCTACTGTTGAATATTTTTTGTCATTTTCTCTTCATATCTTGGCAATCTACTGTATTGTCTGACCTGGGCCTGTTTGTGATGATGCCGAAGGAAATTTGTTTTTGTTCATAAGGAGCCCTCTGGACAAATGAACGAGCTGATCGAACTCAACAGCACATTTTTTCAGTATTTGAATTTGATCATTGTTCTATATTTTGAATTTCCGTGGAGAACCTTTTGAATATTGCTCGCTAAAGCAGTTTATGCCTAAATACGCTGAAAAGTCGAAAAGTGAAAATTTTCTAAAATGTTTGTTTAGCATCGGTACAAACCTTAGAAGTGTTCTGCTAATATAAAACAAACGTCCAGTAAAAGCTCAAAAAGTTTTTTTAAAAGTTTTAAAAATAAGATGGTTATGAGTGTGTCGAAAATTTTATACTGCTCTTCTTTTCGCCTTTTCAACTATTCCTGACTGTGTCGAGGTCAAAAATGAAAAAAGTTCTTCAGGATTTGCTAGAAGAAATTCAAGTACTGTGCATCGATTTTAAAATCGGCCATGAATTGCTTTCTCCATAGTTGCAAATAAACAAATGTTTGGAGCAAGATGAAGTCGACTTGATTGCCGGATTTCAAGCTTCAACGTTAAATATTGGTAAAAAATATGTTTTTCGAACAATTTTAGGTTATTCTTATTTACTATCTCACTCGTCTCCAGTAACTTTTCTCATTGCTAAAGCCGACAAGCGATATGAAGTTATTTTAAATTTACAAAAATTTTTTATCGAAGCTGAATATGTCGACTTAACCAGTAAAATAAAACAAAATTGAACGAATCGGGAAACGATCATTCAATATGGACGCCTCCATTTGGATACCAGTTCCTGTATGGTAAAAGTAAAAAATAGAGAGAATTGCAATTTAATTTTTTCAGTAAGCTTATTTTACAGCCAATGTAGCAATAAAGAATGTTTGCGAATCTTTGAAGAGTCGTTACAAGCAGAACTTGGAGCGATCGAATCGTATTGGAGATAAATCGTATTGTGATTTGTTTTTGATTTAGTTTAAGTTTTTTTATTATGGGGTTCTATCTTATTGAGGGAGGAGTGTAATCCGGCCCATAATTTGTAATTTCCACTCATTTATTAACTTGATCATCTTTTGTTAGTTCAATGTAGAGTCTAACTAATTTGCATTTTATTATTAGAAAGAAAGAAGTTGTTAGAAATTTATTCACATCTATTGTCAATTTCTGGTTTAATCTTGTTTTCTGTTCGATGTTGGAATTTGTTTCGAGATTCTTAGTCGATAATAAAAATAGCTCCACCAGCAAGTGTCTCTGGTGTTGAGCAGCGAAAATGCTCGCTATGTAGATAATTTCACAAATAACAAGATGACCAACTTTGTGCCAACCACGATGCGATGATGGATCTGCAAAACAATCAGCATAAGATCGAACGGAAAAAAAGAGATAAAAAGAAACTTGAGGAAATCAAGATGAAAACTATAAGTAGAAACAATAATTTATCTGTTAATAAATAAAAGAAATACAGGGTGTTTCACGAAAGTGTGATACATTTCTTTATTCAATATCATCGATTACCCTTGACAAAATGCTACGAAAATTTACATACTGTATAGGTACTGTACTGTATATGAAAATTGTAGCGAATTTATTTGTCCAAGTTTCGTTTAGTTCGAACTACTATTGACTACCATGCCTACTCTTTCTCAAAAGCATAAAAATTGAATTTTGTAACTGTGACATTTGAATTTGAAAGTTATTTGTTTTCTTGACGTTCTGAAGTGTTACCATTATTTCTTCCACGAACATTTGTTATCGACAGCTTCATTATTAATAACTCTTATGGTTTTCTCAATTACGGAAAAGGCTAAAGTCGCTGCTTGGTTCGAATGGACCAAAAGAGTAGCATTGGTGCAACGAAAATTCAGGAATGAATTTCAATGAGAGCCTCCAGTTAGAAATTCAATCATTGAATTGTATAGTTTTTTAATGGAAACTAGAAATGTTCAGCCTACTCGAAGAAAAGACAACCTTCAGTTAGAAATTAGGAAAACATCATTGCGGTCAGGGAACATTTCCAAACAAATCATCACACATCCGGTCGACGCGCTGCTAACACATTAAACATGAGCCTATCGACAATTTCGAGAATTTTAAAAGACCTTAAATTTCATCCTTACAAAATTCAAATAGTCCAAGCATTATGTGACAAAGACAAAGAAAATCGCATCGAATTTGCTCGAGATGAACTTCGGAGAATTCAAACAGATCCAAATCATTTGGTACTTTTGGCTTTTTCTGATGAAGCTCATTTCCACATGGTTGGAGGGATCGATCGTCATAACTTTCGCTACTGGTCTGATGAAAATCCCAACTGGGTTCGAGAAAAACCACTGCATTCACTAAGGACAACAGTATGGGCAGCCATTTGGGAAGGGAGGTCTATTCTTAATTGATGAAAATGTGACAAATGCACATTACCTGGAAATGTTACAGACACAGTTTTATCCTGAAGTTCAAGCTCTTGGTTTAGATGACGAAATTTTATACATGCAAGACGGCGCCCCTCCTCATTGGGGTGTATTGTGCAAGAATGGCTGAATGAAAAGTTTCCTAATCGTTGGATGGGTAGAGGGTCACCAAACATGCCATGACCACCTCATTCGCGGATCTTACTCCTTGCGATTTTTTTTGTGGGAAATTCTTAAATCCAAGTCTACACCTCTCGACCAAGGGATATTGACGACTTAAAATGACGAATTCAACATGTATGGTTGAAATGGTGTACTGACACTGGTTACAGAGAGTGATTGAAAATGGTGATGGGCACGTCGAAGTTATCAATGCTTGAGAACAAAAGTTGAAAGTGATTAAAAGTTAATACCCATAAAGCATATTGCATCAAACAAGTAAAAATTTTCTTCTCTTAAAAAGGGAAAACTAACAATAATAACAGCAAGCATCACAATTTTTGTCACTAAAAACAGGACCTTTTACACTATGTGAAATGGTACATGGAATAAGAAATAATCACCATAAGGGGATGAAACTTGACCCAATAAAGTTCTATACATTTTTTAACCTAGAACTATAGTTTCATAACATTTCGTCAAGTGAAACAACAGTTATTGAAAAAAGAAAGTGCCACACTTTCATGAAATACTCTGTATATTAAAATTTGTTTTACTGATTCATTTTGTGAGTGTTGTCATAAAGTGTTTTAGAGCTTTTTCATTTGGCTTGTTGCTCATTTGCAATCAATTCATTTGAGAAGATGTCTGAAAAACTTTATGTTCATTGTTTCACATGGTAAGTTTGACCTCATCCTCCTGATACCTCACAGTCCGTCACTTCATATATGTGTCCAACTGTTGATACAATTATGTACGTAACAACATTGAATGAATTAAAATTCTCATGCCTGCCTCTGCGCTTTTGATTATCAGAATCGATTAAAAATGTCTGCATCATTTCCTAGGGATGTCACAGCTGATACCATTATAGTATCCGAGTCTAGTTATAGCGGGAACACGGTGTGACAAGAGTTATTTTCTCTTTTTCATTTTATTTACATTTCTCACTTCAAATCCATTTTTCTATAAACAATTTTACTTTCCCAAAACATAACTTAATCATCATTTTCATATTTCTAAATCCAATACTTTTTCAATACATATTTTCATATCCTTTCTCTAATCTTCCAATCTCTTTCCCATTTCTCCTTTATATAAACATTCTCCCACTCTTGACGCACTTTCTGCCTATAAATACAATGCAAAAATCAGTGTCATCGGTGGAAGAGGTAGTAATCAATGGTTAGCAGATCCGTGGCCAGTGTTGCGCATGCGATTTGCAGACGCGCTGCAAATTAAAAATGAATGGTGTGATTAAAAATAAACAAAAATACTTTGAAATCGCTCCTGAAACCGAACGTTATTGGCGCTGTCGATGGTACTCGCATCAAACTAGTATATTTAACGAACGAATGAAGAAGAAGCAGTATACTTCAACAGAAAAGGCTTTCGCAGCATCAATGTGCGAGTGATTTGCAATGCTGATTTGGAATTCATAAACGTTGTTGCCGAGTGGCCAAGCCGTACGCACGATTCATTTATTTTGCACCAATTGCAACTGTTCACAGTTTCTTCGCAACTTCGAAGAAGGACAAATCGACGGTTGCTCGCTAGGCGACAGCGCATATCAGCAGAAGACATGGTTAATGACTCCTGTTAAAAACCCTGCTAATCCTGCTGAAAGCCGACACAACACTGCTCAAATGTGACAAAGAAACACTGTCGAACGCGCAATCGGTGTTTGGTAAAGCAGATTTCGCTGCATGGATCAAACTGGACCGCTTCGTTTTCGACCCGAAAAATCTATTTGCATAATCATTGCAACGGCTCGCTTGCATAATTTCGCTCGTTCATTGAAACTGGAAGATCCCGCAGATGTTGCAGATTATGAAGAACATCCCGACCCATTTGACGGCTACGACAGTCGGGAAGAAAATGGCGGGTCAATTCGTTCACATATTATAAACAAATATTTCACATAGCTGTAAATTTTGCTTGCATCGCATACTCTCGAGTGGTGAAATGTGCGAATACTCCAACGAATCTAAAATCTCATTTGGTACATCATCACCCCAAAATCACTGAAGACGTCGGACAAAAGGAAAAAAATGTCATAATTTCCAAGAAGGAAAATTCAACCAACAAAATTGATGGTACAAAACAAATAACGTTGGTAGAATCGATCAACCAAAAGAGGCCTTATGAAAGTGGATCTACTGAATAAATACTGAACAAAAATAGATAAAGCATCGGCAATGCTTCTTGGTGGTACCAGTATCCCTATTTTGATTGTCAAACATCCTTTATTCTATTATTTTATGTCCATTGTTGATCCACGATATATTATTCCTGGAAGAAAAAAGGCAACAAAATTAATCAATGAACAGCATCTTCAATTGAACAAATCGATCACAAAAACTATATTAAAAGCGAAAAGTGTTACGCTCACAACAGGTTTGTGGACGAAATCTGATCAAACTCCATTTATGGCGGTAACAGCTCATTTTTATAATCGGAAAGATCGAAAACGATATCATATCGCTTTAGCTTTGAAAAAACTATATGGGTGAAAATATTTATAATGCTATGATCGATATTTGCAATTTTTGGGGCATCGAGAATGATAAAATTTTCAAGGTGGTTACTGACAATGCAGCCAATATGATAAAAGCATTTCGATCGACAAATGACAATAAGAATCAGGATTTGAAAGAAAGTAGTGATAACAAGGAGGATGAACCAATCAAGGGCGAAAAATTCGCTGAAATAATCGATATCGATGATTCGAATAAGGAAGATATTTTTCATTAAGTATCGGGTGTTTCCTTAAAATCCGTACAAGCATTGCAACTACAGTTTTTTACTTGGGTGAGACGAATGAAGAAAACTATTACATACAAAATAGAATACATCCATAAATGTTTAAGTACAGGTTGTTACTGCTGCTCAATTAGACCATGGCGGCAGACTTGATCTATCTTGGCTTTGGTACCACATGCCAGGTCCTGTACAAGTTGAGGATCGATCTTTCTCAGGCAGTATTTTATTCTAGTAACTGCTCAATATTTTCTGCCCTCCAGCCTTTCATGTAGACTTTGGCCTTCAAAATTGCACAAAATGTTTCAATTGGATGGATTTCAGGAGTGTTGGCTGGATTATCCGCCTTCTCGACGAAAGTGATATTTTCGGCTCAAAGGTAGTCGGTAACGATTTGGGCGTAATGGGCCGTCGCCTGGTCTAGCCAAAAGACGTATTCATTCTCATTGTAGTTCTCCCGTAAATATGGGATCAGTCGGCGGCGAATACACTCGTTTAGGTAGCTTTCAGCGTTGATCGAAAATCCAGATTTTCAGATTAAGGCCGGACTAAGGCCTTTTGGGCCAATGGCCACCCACATGAGTATCTTGGGCTCAAACTTCGCCTTTTTGTTGAATTTAATATCAGATGGTGTTGACGATTCATCTTTCATGTAAAAGCCTCCATTGCCAGCAATGGTTGAATGACTTAACGTGAAGTACGACTCATCGTCCATGATAAAAGATTGCTGGGGACACGATATTGGAAAAGGAGACTTTGGATCTTGTAAAGATTCTTGCGATAAAAATTCCTGGTGCGTTAGTGTCGAAATTAATTATCAGGACAACATTTGCTCGTTGAAAGATACAATCTGCAACAATAATGAAACAAAAGAAGTTGACCATACCCTGAATACTGTTATTTGAAATGAATCACAAAATTTTTTGGATATAAAACTTTAGTTAATAAAAAAATTGTTAATAAAACAAAATAAAATTGCAGAACAAGACATTTTTTGAGATCTTCCCGCGTCTTTTTATTTCTGGTGCTAGGTCGATTCAAAACTTTTTATTTTGGGCAATCCCAATCCTGATGTGAACATATTTGCTAAGTTTGAATCAAAAGTAAATTTTTGGTCTGGGGGGGAAACTTTTAATCACCTTTCTAGAATCAAGAACAAAAATGAACCTGAATGTCACATTCTTTGACTATAAAAAGCGAATGATTCCTTGCTTACAAGAGTTTATAATTAGACAGTGAAACTGTTTCCTTCCAGCAAATGTGAAACATGGAAAAAGCAGAAAAGGGCTACTTTTGGAGCAATAAAGAAGGATTCCATGTTGAAAGTTATTTTATGAGTGAAACACGTCATATTCTTGGTAATACTGGATTTCACTGCATTTTCTATAAATTGTTTCTTCTTTCACTTTGTTTTTACTGCCAAGTGCAATCAACGAGCTAAGATGTCAACTGGAAGCAAAATGTTTCTTTTTTGCATGGTTTTTGGTAAGTTTTTTGGTAGATTTTTCGGTCATTTTGTGAGGTTATTGGTAGGTTGCTGGCATGTTTTTTTTTATGTTTTGAAGGTTTTCAGTGGTTTTTTATATTTTTGGTAGGTTTTTCGAGGTTTGTGCCATTTTTGATAAGTTTCTGCAGAGTTTTGTTAGTTTTTGGAAGGTTTTTGGTTGTTTTTAGTACTTGTTTGACATTTTGGCAGTTTTGCTGGTTTATGCAGGTTTTTCTAGATTTTTGGTTAGTTTTTACATTTATAGTAGGTTATACACAATTTTGGTAGATTGAAGCTGAATCTTCTATTGTCCGCTACAAACGAACCTCTCAGCTACTCCTCCCCGACCGATTGAACTGACAAAACGACTTACAGTATTAATACATGACATAATTACTTAACACAAGTGTCGCAAAACTCGAACCTGAAAGGGAAACAACTTTATTATTTAAACAATATGCCACCTGAATACATTATAATAAAAACAGGGAAACAGTGAAAGCTGATGAAATGATACAAAAGTGATGACACGAAACTCGTCCATATTTTTATTATACAAATTCTTTTTTTACAGTTTTCTTTTCTGCTGCCAATGGAGCAAGACATTATTTTTGTCGTCCGGATGTTGATTGTTGGGGAAGCGATATCAAAAGTGTAGCCTATGAAACGTGTAGAGAGTCATGCGATAACACTCCGGGATGTGTTAGTTTCGAAGAAAATAAACAAGACAACATTTGCTGGTTGAAATATTATAAGTGCAAGGATAATGAGCTAAAGGCAGTTGACCACAACCTAGTGGCAGCGTACTGTAGTATATAGTAACATTATAAATCGCAAAAATGCTTACATTTATATGTTAAATGCGAAGTAAAATTGTTTATCTCTGTTTTGTCGATGCTGAATTGCCCGTTGCCATTTGTCGAATGTCAATTGTGCCATGATGTGTTTACAATTAAAGATTCCAAATTACTATTCAAACTTTTTCTATAACATCACTTTTATTTCAAGTTCTTCAATTAAAAAAAATGAATAATTTTTTGCTTGATGCATAAAAGATAAAAGCAAAAGTTTATAATTAGACAGTGAAAATGTTTCTTTCCAGGAAATGTGTGGAAAAGCTAAAAAAAACAGGTTGTGGTACATAATAAAGAAGACTTCCATGTCATAATTTATTTTTGCACCTGAATACACACTATATTTATTCATGGTAATAAAATAATAAATAAATGAATAATTGGTTTTTCGTTCACTGTGTTTTTTTGTCAGCCAACTTGAATACAACAAGTTACGATGTCGATTGGTAGCAAACTGTTCGTTCTTTGCATGATTTTTAGTAAGTTTCTGCAGACTTTTGGTCAGTTTCTGGTTGGTTTTTGCAATTTATGTAATTTTGGTACATTATTGACACATTATCAGTCTGTTTTTAGCACGTTTTAGGTAGGTTTTTCTGGTTTTTGAAAGATTTTTGGTATGCTTTTGACAGGTTTTTGCTCTGTTATTAGAGGTTTGAGCATATTTGATAAGTTTTTGCTGTAGTAGTTTTTGGTGAGCTTAGTAGGTTTTTTGTGGTGCTTAGTAGGTTTTTAGTGGGATTTAGTATACTTTAGGTAGATTATTGGTAAGTTTTTGCCTATTTATACAGGTTTTGATAGGTTTTACATAAGGATTCAGGTATTTTCGACCATTTTGGCAGAATTTTGGTATTTTTGCAGGTTTTTGGTTTGAATCTGCAGCATCTACTCCGATATAGTTATATGCTAATGCAGTTGACCAAAGCACATATTACTCAATATAGTACGGTCGTCTTAGCCTAGGTCACTTAGGTTTTCTATGCTACGTCTATTCGAGTTTAGTTAACATTTTGTCCAAATTTCCATGAAATACTTCATATATAATAACCTTCAATGTTGTTTACTTTTTTCAGTTTTCATTTGTGCCACCACCGGAACAAGACCGTATGAGTGTCATATGAATTTTGACTGTTGGAAACACGATATAGGAAAGTCAGCTATTGATGGGTGTGAAGATACTTGTGATAAAACTCCAGGATGTGTTAGCATCGAAATTAATCATCAAGACAATGTTTGCTGGTTGAAAGATAAAGTCTGCAGGGTTGATGAACAAAACGCAGTTGATAATACACTTGTGGCAATGTACTGTCATATTTTACAATAAACAACAAAATGCTTGAATTTTTATGTTAAATGCGAAGTAGAATTATTTTTATTTTTGTTATTTTGCAGATTTTTAGTTTGAATCTGCAGCATCTCCTCCGATATAGTTATATGCATTTGACCAAAGCACATATTACTCGGTTTGTGGAAGTTATCGTTAGGTTGTTGGCAGATTTTTTTTATGTTTTGCAGGTTTTCAGTAGGTTCTTTGTGTTTTTACTAGGTTTTTCGAGGTTTGTGCTATTTTTGATAAGTTTTTGCAGATTTTTGGTAGTTTTTGGAAGGTTTTTCATTGTTTTTCATACATACGACATTTTGGCAGTTTTTCTAGGTTTTTTTTGTAAGTTTTCAGGTTTATAGTAGGTTTTACACAATTTTGATAAATTTAATCTGAATCTTCTATTCGGGTTTGATTAATTACTTTTCCAGATTTACACGAGATAATTTAAAATAACAACCCTGGAATATTTCTTGTTTTTTATTTAGTTTTCTTTTCTGCTGCCAATGGAGCAAGACATTATTTTTGTCGTCCGGATCTTGACTGTTGGGGAAGCAATATTGGCTTTTGGCACTAAATAGTGATCACCAAAAATGGATTCTTTTAGCACCAGAATAGACTAAAGTGGCACCCAAATAGATACATTGACACCAAATTAATTAGGGCAAGCCAAATGAGGTAAACAGCGCGTTTTTTCACGTTTTTTCACATTTTTTCCATTTTTTGACCCTCTAGCCAGAAATGTAGGCTTAGGCTTAGGCTTAGGCTGACAGATAAATAAAATTCATTACCAGTTTTGAGTAAAAAATATAGTTGATTGAAATGCATAAAAACTAACCGTCAGAATATCACTAATAATTTTAAGATAAACACTACTTGTCACAATCTACTACATAAATGTGGTGCCAAAATCATCCAAATTTGGTGCCTCTTTTAGTTTATCGAACATTTGGAGTCATATGAGCCATTTTGGTGCCACATAATCTTAGCAGGTGCCACTACATCTAATTTGGTGCCATTCTATATAGTTGGTGCCAGTGTCTAATTTGGTGCCAGTTGCATCTAATGCAGTACCTGGATAATACCATGCCAAAATAAAATTGCAGAACAAGATGTTTTTGCGATCTTCTATTGTCTTTTTATTTCTCGTGCTAGGTCGATTCAAAACTTTTATTTTGGGCGAATGTTTAGATTCCTGTCCTGAACATATTTGCAAAGTTTGAATCAAAAGTAAATTTTTTGATAACAGGAGGGCACTTTTAATTACCTTTCTAGAATCAAGAACAAATTTCAACCTGAATGTGACATTCTTTGACTATAAAAAGCGAATGATTCCTTGCTTACACAAGTTTATAATTAGACAGTGAAACTGTTTCCTTCCAGCAAATGTGAAACATGGAAAAAGCAGAAAAGGACTACTTTTGGAGCAATAAAGAAGGATTGCATGTTGAAAGTTATTTTATGAGTGAAACACGTCATATTCTTGGTAATATTGGATTTCACTGCATTTTCTATAAATTGTTTCTTCTTTCACTTTGACAAGACCTCATTTGCTGGTTGAAAAATAAAATCTGCAAGGATAATGAGCTAAATGCAGTTGACAACAACCTAGTGGCAACGTACTGTCATGTATAACGTTATAAATCGCAAAAATGCTTATATTTATACCTTAAATGTGAAATAAAATTATTTAACGTTATCACTGTTAAGTTGATGCTAAATTGCCCATTGCCATTTGTTGCATGTCAAATGAGCCATGATGTGTTTACAATGTTGTGTTTACAATTAATGATACCAAATTACTATTCAAACTTTTCCTATAACATCACTTTTATTTCAAGTTCTTCAATTAAAAAAAATGAATAATTTTTTGCTTGATGCATAAAAGATAAAAGCAAAAGTTTATAATTAGACAGTGAAAATGTTTCTTTCCAGAAAATGTGTGGAAAAGCCGAAAAAAACTGATTGTGGTGCATAATAAAGAAGACTTCCACGTCATAATTTATTTTTGCACCTGAAAACACACTATATTTATTCATGGTAATATGATAATAAATGTATAAATTTTTTTTTCTTTCACTGTGTTTTTTTGTCAGCCAACTTGAAATCAAAAAGTTACAATGTCGATTGGAAGCAAGATGTTTATTTTTTGCATAGTTTTTGGTAAGTTTCTGCAGAGTTTTGGTCGGTTTCTAGTTGGTTTTTGCAATGTATGTAATTTGGTACTTTATTGGCTGAAAGATAAAGTTTGCAGCAGGGGTGAACAAAACGCAGTTGAAAATGTACTTCAGGCACTATACTGTCATATTTTACAATAACAACAAAAATGCTTGAATTTAGGACCTATATGTTAAATAAAATTATTTTTGACATTAAGTCAATCCTGAATATCCTGTTGCCATTTGTCGAATGTCAAACATTTCTTGATGAAGGTGTTTTTACACCAGCTAGTAAGCTAGCAAGCTAGAAAGCTACATTTCGCGGATTTCAAACAAAACTTTCACCTCGTCGATGGTCCAGTTAGCTCACCGGTGTCGCATAATGTTTGTTTCTTCCATATTTTTGTCTTTCTCATCATTTTCCATCGTTTTCTTAAGCCTTTCCGTGATAAATACGTGTTTAACGATTAATTTACGAATAAATGTTTGAAGAAAGCATAGAACTCGCGTCTTCGATGGTTTTCTTTCGTTTTTCCGTGATAAATTGCCACTTAACAATTAATTTTTACAAATATTTTTGAAAACAGCATAGAATTCGCGCAACCAACCTACTTCTTTACCTCAGAAGACTATTGCTCAATTCGGTCTTATCTTAAGAAGTTAGGATCCATCATGGTCTAAGATAAGATTTTCGCTATGATAAAATGTCTGACCGTTGCTGAGTTTGTCTCTTAAGCCCAATCTTAGAGCTTAGATTAAGATTCATCTTAAGACCCAAATGGTTTCAGTCTTGCATGTAAAGAAGTAGGTTGTATCATTAAATTAGCGCTTATTTCAAGCGGTTTTTGCTATTTTGTTCGCTATTTCAAACATTAAATGCAAAATTGACATGAAAAATTTGAGGAAAACAAAGAAAAATGGCGAATCGAGCAAAGTTACGGAAGAAACAAAGTTTATGTGTGGTCGGCGACCGAATTGAACCCGAGACGAGGTAAAGGTCTTATTCGAAACGCGCGAAACGTTGAAAACGGTTTTCAAGATTCTAAAAGGCCATCCTAGTTTCGAGAAAACGATTGATAACGCTCGGCGGAAAATTGCTTTCGAAGTCAACAAAGTCGGGGAAAATAGGCGAACGCCGCATAAATGTCGAAGTCGATTTACAGCGAAAAAGTCCAAATTGAAAATAAAAGCTGCGAAGGTCGAGAAGTCAGTCACTGGAAGAAGACGACATGCTGAAATCGACTGCAGCTGAAGAAGAATTGGAAGGAATATCGACTGGCTTCGATTCATTCGAGGCTGAAACCAACACTCGTCAAACAAACAGCAATGACAATTGCAGTTTTGAAATCACAGTTGCCGAGGTCGATTCATCGCCCGAATCACTATCGACTGCATTGCAAATCGAAGCTGAATCGGAGAATATTGAAGGAACGTCAGCCGTGAGAGTTCCAGTCGCTGTAAAACAAAAATCTTGTCCGCCGAAGCAACTGTTGAAGAAATCGTTTGCAATAATTGAGCATGAAAAACGAATGCTACGCTACAATGAAGAAATGGCGCTGAAACGCACGATGTACGAAACTGCAACAAGGACTTATAATGTGACGAAAACATATTTCAAATACAAACTGCAATCCGAGTCCGGCTTACAAATAGTTACCCTCTGTCTACGGTTGCCCTCCTGTCTATAGTTACCCTCGATCTGTAGTCCCCATTTTGTCACCGAACT